>JAGGCA010000441.1:6982-27185 GCA_022876805.1 Osperalycus tenerphagus | reverse complement strand
CACATTGAGGATGACAACGAAAATCTTGAATATTTCGGGCTTTGCGAAATCCATCTCTTCGTTCAGAAAGGTGAGCGATTAGTGTCGGCGGCGCAAACCAAAAACATTAAATAACAAACCGCTTCCAGAGTATTACGAATGCGGCGAGCCAGAGCGTCCGATTCACGCGAACGTCGAGAGGCATGTCAAAAACGAGGTCGAATATTTCTGCAGTGCCGGCTATTACTTGGTGGGACCACAGAAACGGTACTGTCTTGATAATGGCCAGTGGTCAGGCCAGCAACCGATTTGCAAAGGTAGGTAAGAGATCGAGCACAAGTAGTTGTGTCTCTCAGTGAACCCAATCTCTGTTTATTTGGCTCGACATCGCAATGTCCGGCTGTGCGAATCATACATCGGCATCTGCATCCTCCAGTAGTCCTCGGTTAGTTTAAGATACGTTGATAAAGATTAGCGCCCCGTTTCTGTGAGCTATGAATAGCTGATTGTTTTTCGAAGCAGAAATGCAAGCAGGACGTTTTTTCTTGTTAATGAGCAGCGCCTATTTCCGTTCCATATAAAGGAATGCATCGCCGTTGACGACTTCGCAAATGTTTCCCAAAAGTTTCGCTCAGCAAGTCAAGAAACGACTGTACGAAACTGCAAGGATGACGAAGATCGTTTTCTGCTGTTTGCTGATTTTTGGCGTGGTTCACATTGGTCATAATCGAGTTTTGCCGCGAGCCGAACGGCATTGCGATATGGGTTTGCCGGCTAACGTTTGTCCGCAGTATCGGTTCGAGTGTTCCAGTGATGAAGATTGCAGTGTACTCTCGAATTCTGGCACAAGATGTTGCTTCAGTGGCTGCATTCGTACCTGCCTTTGACTACAAAAATATGTATTCATTGTTTTCGACATTGCCAACTTGAGTGTCGTTTAGCGTTTGCATTAACACATCATGTGGCAAGTTAATTGATATCTGATCTTACTGTCATGCGGTTCACGTATTGCAGTGCCTGTATTCAAGTGCAGTTGAACTATACAGAACTTATGTGTTCGGGAGCCCAAAATTATACTTTAATGCTAAGCCCCCCGAAATTATCTATTAGATAAACCATCTTTAAGATCTGTGCACAAACGATTATGCCATTCTTATGGTATTTTAAGAATAACAATCTCTCAGTATAGAATCAAACTCATTGTCGTATCATCATTGTTCTTCGCAGAGGTTATTTGTCCAGACTTACCTCGAATCAGTCATGGCGAAGTAATGAAACCAGAACAAGGAAGAGCTATTCATGGCAGGTATGCGTACTACTCATGCAGCCATGGATACATCCTGGATGGAAATTCATCACGATTGTGTGAAGTAAATGGCATGTGGAGTGGACGCGAGCCAGTCTGCAAAGGTATCACAGCAGTGACGGAATAGCATATAAAATTACTAATTATACTGACCTCGGCATTGCAGCCATTGATTGCGGATATCCGACCGGTGCAAACAGGGCTGGAGGTAGATTGCATTTACTAAACAAGACAACCAGATACCAGAGCATGGCCGAGTTGAGATGCTTGGACGAAGAGCCTCCCATCGGGTCACAGGCCGTGATTTACTGCATGGAAGACGGCAGCTGGAGTACGTTGTATGCAACTTGCGGATTCAGAGGTACCACTATTTAAGAAGCCATTCAAGCGTGATTACTCTTGCTTATCAAATGCTATCATCATGGTCACAGTTCGTTCGGCTGTCGTTGGTTCGTCGCAATCGCTAAGTCGGCAACGGAGTATGGACGGTCGAGTTGCATTGATCTTGGGCGCACTCATCATGTGCGTCCTCATCATTCTAGTCATGTTATTGGTGGTCCTTTTTAGAAAGTAAGTCGCAAGTTAACATGAGTCTCGTATTGCAGAATACGTGCATTAACTCAGTGTGTAAATCACAGGAAAATATTCGCATTCAAATGGGCATCGGCGCCGAGTGGAAGTGGTGAGAACGAGTTGTGTCACGATGGCCCGATTCGTGGTGTGTGGGCTTTGGAGGCACTTCGAAGAACATACAAGGACAACGTGACGTTCAAAGTGCGAGACAATCCGTCATGCTCGAACCAAACGACATCGTCGTGCTCATCGCCACCGTCATCAAAGAATGAAAATATTTACGAAGAAATCTTCGACATCGTCAGTCCAAAGTCTCGTGGCCCACTGTCCGACATCGAGATAAGACATCCACTCAAATCGGATACTTTACAGGAGAGACCATCAACCGGATCTCTGAGATTGGCACTCTATGCAAAAGTTGACTTCGCGAAGAAGAAAAGAGAGAGGTTATTGAAATTGGGGAAGGAGAGTTCGCAGACCGCTGACGACAGATCACCGGAGTCAGAGTCACCTTACAAGTTAGTGCCAATACGTCGCGATCGAACAGAGTCCATGCCGGAGGTCTTTGAAGCAGACGCGAAGCCAGCACCAGTCATGGAACCGAGTCAAGAACAGCCTTACCTGTTGCGCGACAATCAAATATACGCCGGACATCCATCTGTTCACGCTCTACCATCATCACCATCACCACCTTCACCTGTTAAGAGCACGCATGACGGTCACATATATAGCCTATCATGACATGATCGACATTTGTCAATTTTTCACTGTAATTTGAGTTAATTGATGTTCAAGTACATATATCTGCTTTCAATCCAATCCGACTACTTCACTCGCTTCAAATTGAAGCCTGTAATGCATGGGTAAACCCAAAAGTTTTGCACCGATTTCAGCAAGAGCATTAATCCGAACGAGATGAAATCTTTCGGGGTTACTTTACTTCCTCCTGGTTGGGATCCCGACGAGTGTGATGTTATTGGAAAGCCCGTCACGCAAGTACCGAAAACATGGGTCCGCGTGATCGGAAATCA
The DNA here is from genome assembly GCA_022876805.1 of Osperalycus tenerphagus. Lineage (NCBI taxonomy): Eukaryota > Metazoa > Arthropoda > Arachnida > Sarcoptiformes > Nematalycidae > Osperalycus > Osperalycus tenerphagus. The sequence continues at coordinate 24,296 of JAGGCA010000441.1, read as the reverse complement.
AAGGTTACGGAGTTATGACCCTTCAAATTCCCCATTCATTTCCTATGGGACCTTCCTATGTGGTGATTTCTTTCGATCGGCATGAGTGAGGTGTCGTTGGAAAGCCCTTGCGTAGAGGAGTCCGTTCTTTGTCGGAACCCGATACGGTCGGGTATCGCCAAGATATGCTTGCTTCAATCTCCTCAATTAGAGGTTTTGGGGGTGGCGAACGAGTCCTGTGTACTAGCAGACCTGTCTGAAGTCACCTTGTAGAAAGTCACACAATTGCCCAACAGTGTGACTTTATACAAGTCTGTCAGTATTGGTAAATAGAGGTCGGAGTTTAGGATAGGTTGCGAGCGGGACGAGTCCCGTCGGCCTCGTTTAATCCATAGGAAACAATGGAAAAATATTTTCCCGCTGGTTTACTAAGAGAAATTGAAACACGAACATCTCGGCGATACCTGACCGTAGCGGGTTCGGAATAAGACCGTTCGATTTATCTATGAACAGCGCACCAACGACACTCAAGCTGATTGGAAGAGGTCGCCACTCTTTCCATAGAAAAACCATCGGGCATTTGGAGTGTCATAATTCCGTCATCTTCGACTTCCGATCACTCAGACCTATGTTTTCGGTACCCTCGCGCGATGGGCATTTCAATGACACCACATTCGTCGGGATCCTAACCAGGGAGAAAGGAGGGAGTAAAGTATGCCCTAACCTTTTTCACAATCTGCTGAAATTCTCTTCGTTCGAACCGAATTTGGAGGCGCACTGAAAATATGAATAAATCTTATAAGATACTACTCAGCAGTCGCAAGAATACGCGCATCCCACTTGACCGACTTGATAATGAATTTTTGAGGACACAACTTACCTCCATAATGCGCAATTAGCCGAGTTTGTACGCTCATCTCGCGATGAGACATCTCTCTCACTCTAATTTAAATCAGTTAAAATTTGTCCATCTACAATTGTATGTAGAATAGGAAGTTGCGACAAACGAGCCTGATGTATTGGAAGGTGAAATCTTCTGCCAACTGAATGGATATAACCGAAAACTTAGCTAAAGAGTGTATACTCTTCGCTAAAGAGTAAGAGCGACCAGTAAGCTTTTTCTATGCTCGACGGTGCATCAAACTTGTGGCACTTTGCTTGCTAAACGTAAGCACTGATTTACAAACTGACCATTTTTCTGCCATTGTTGTTTGACTTACTTTTTTGTGCAAATGCGCCTCTCATGTTCACTTTGTATTGGTCGCATTTTCTTTGCTCTTTCTAGAATCGATTTCCTTAACTCACTCAATCACCTAAAGTGCTCAAGACAGAATATAGCCATCAGTTTAATGACGTACTAAAGTAACGATAAGAAGACATTGGGATGAACCAAATCTGACATTTTCGTTGCGAGTTGTCCACATCTGAACCTTTTTACCCCTGTCGCGTATATTAAAATCAACTTATTTGCCGTAGTGAATTTCGCAGTCGTATAACGTCATACTAGTCATACGATTTTTGCAGCAATGTAATTCGCCAAATTGTTTGAGCATCAGCTTGACTGCTTCATCGGCGATCTACTCTTATCCAGATTCCACTGACTCCTATTAGCTTGAACCCTCGTCGATCTGTATAATGCCGGATTTCTTTTCTTTCATGCAAGACCATCATTAAGGAACCTAAAAGTAAGTTATAATGGGAAGAAAGATAACGCTGGAAAGCGAAACAAGGATGTGGGGAGACAAAGCCAAAGACAGTGAGTGAAACAGTTTGCGCACAATGGACTCCATTGTTTGATTGCCTCTCATTTCCTGTTGATCGCATTCCGATGCATTATTCAAACTATCATCAAATATATCGCCAAGCTTAGCATGTCTTTCGGGTGCGCTTTCTAGTTATATTTTTGCTGTCGGTCTTATCTTCGAATGGTTGCGTTTCCCTTTTTCTTGGTTCACCTCCAGGCTTTTGCTCGAATGTGCTCGCGTGTCAAAAAAAGATTTCATACTTCATTTCTAATTCTCGCTGACACTTTCACTGTGAGTTTGTTCGCTAAATTTGTTTGCTTCATGTTTAGAAATTAGCTTCTTATTCGATTAGATGCCAAAGTTAGCGAAACTCAATTTGGACTCGAACTGTAATCATGAAGTTGATGGAATCCATCCGATTCCACAGCAGAATATCGAGATTGATGTTGATGTTACCTCTGCCAGTATTTAGAATTAGTCGATAAACTCGCGCTTTCGATGTGCTTTCACAAACTTCAAGTGAGCCGATATTGCGTCGGTATTGCGTCGGTATTGGTGGTGGTTTCGATTTGTCCGGAACAAAGCGTTCACTTCCCTCTCTTCGTGTCAACCAATATCGTCATCTGGTGTTTGCTGCTCCCTGGATGCGAATCGGTTATTCGTCTGGCCGTTGCATTAAATTAGGTTCTTGTAAACCGATGCGTTCGTGGTTAGGTGACAGATATGATGCGTATGGGAATCCTTCTCGCTATATCGTTGCCCATTATTCATTTCATTGCGTGGCAATGGTAAACTGCGTTATTATTCAAAGGTTCACCTATTTCATTGACGTGACACAATGTGCGGGTCGAACGCGCATTTCACTCAAAGTGTCCTCTCTGCGATTTTGCAATATGTAATCTCGACCAAAAACTTCTACTATAATCTTGAATTTTCAACACATTTCCTTGTGGATGAGCACCACACAGAGATACGACACTGCTCCCGACTGCATTCCGACAGACAAGCAATTTTTGTTCCCAAATGCGTTATTTAACGACGCACCGCTATTCATGTGCCTTTCACTGCCCTCTCTGTGTTGACTTGCATTCATTTCTTTGATTGAATTATTGAATTTTTGTGCCCCGCGTGTTTAGCACAAATCGATCGATCGATTCGCGTCGCATTCCTCTTTGCAGTCTCTCTCTAATAACGTCGTCGCCCTTCTTCCTTGTGGGCGGCTTTATTAATTCAGATTCTGTCAGTCGAACTATGAAATTCATAGTATGACTGATGCGAAACATCTACTCGAAGTATCGTTCTGAATAAATAGCACAAATGCTTGGCTACGACATAATTTCAGTGCTATTTATCTGATATCATACTATTGCCTGAAAATACACATCCCAGTTTTGTCAGCGTTTCTAGTTTTGTTGGCTGCGTGACGATGCCAATTAGGTAACAGTAAGAGAGCCATTATCATCCACCATTTCTTGTTATATTTTTGATGCCGGCAAGTATCACGAGCACGTGGCATTACTTTATTTTTAATAATTTACAACGAAACGAATTTCTGTCAATCAAGTTATATGGAGAGAACAGTAAAACGATGTCGACGTGTTCTTTTTCCTTTTCTTGCTTCAAAATAGATGTCAAGAGTAGAGACTCATTTCTCCAAAGCGCACTTATCACAAAAGTCACGTTCTCGGTCTGGAGTGATTTTGGAGTGGTTTGTCCTCCGAAAATGTCTCTCTCAGCTTCTGCCTCGGTCTTCATTACTCTCGCTTAAGTTTTCTTTATTGTTTATAGTGTGCAGTTGTTCGAATTGCTTCTTTGTTTTCTCTTCTCTCCTGTTCCACTCTTTCTGCGCTGCACAGTTTTTTCGTCTTAGCGAGTTATGCAATAATGTATTGTGTAATCTGGCAGTTCGTCTGTCTCTCTGTTAGCATGACGACTGCAGCAAATCGATTTGAATGAAACTTGGCATGAAGGTGTGACAGGTGCAATCTTATAGTGCATATCTAGGTATAGTTCTATAGTCTGTCTTTTTCCGTAATCTCAGTCGTCTCACTATTGAATCACTATAAATGGCGTTACTTTTGCAAATCATATGCTTCATGCCAAATCTTTTCTGACATTAGAAACATTGTCGTCGAAAGTGATCGACACTGTCGATTCGACAGGAACAACGACGAATAATAAATTACAGCACATTGCCTCTCCTTCTGTACCTTTCCATATTCCAATCTCTCAGCATTTGGTATGATTTATGTTTCATGCACCGTGCAAGCCAATGCATATTTCATTATTTGCGCTAATTATCCGTCTTTCGCCTTATGTCGTCCCCTTGCATTCCTTATTCTTCATCTTCATTATGTGCTCTCCCATGTCGAAATCTAGCAAAGAAAATCGATGCGCATTGGCCAATGCAGTATAACATGAATGATGCAGAACTCGCAGAATGTGACATTCATTTGATTAATATATACACAGCTCGGATCCCGATGCCCCAATACGTCTCCATCTCCATCTTTGCACTGTCGGCAGCTTGATTCGCCTTCGAGAAGTATTTCAGGAAAATTCGTTACGTAAGATAATGGGAGAATCTGAATTCACGGATCTCCGGATTCGCTGATGAATGTAAGCGGACAACTAATGAATCAGTTCGACGTTTATGTAGCAACTGCCGCTTGATTAGTCTACAGTGGAATCTCCCAAGTGGTGGTTCGGCGGGACAGAAAGTTTTACCTCACATATGGTGGTCTCCCACTTATGGGAGCACGCTCAACCAATGGGAGATGTTTGGGACCGAATTTTTAGTCCCACATATGGGATCCCCCACTTAGTTAATTCCACTGTTTTAGCGATGGGCACCGCGGCGCTGCGAGCATCGAGCTTCGGGGCGCAGGCAATAAATATAAATGTATTCATGTCCGTAAAGCTCGGGGTCAAATTCTGGTAAGGTTCGCGCCGGCGCGGCTTGGGGGCTCGGGCTCATCTCTGAGCCGCGCCGTCCCGAGCCTTGTCCATATCTACACTGTACTAATAAATTGGCGGTTCCTCGCTTTTTGTCGCGTTCTATCCGATTTTGAAACAAATCAGTGGATGTGAAAGTAAGGAACCTAATCCGGAGTTACGAGCAAACGAAATTTTCCGAAATTCACGGGGTTGTGCGTTTTTCGTTCTGTGTCAAAATTAATTTGATTTGTTGAGGTCGTCTAAGTTTTCTGTTTTGCTACATTTCACAATTTACTGCATTTCATTCTTTTCCCGAATATATCGCGCGTGAAAATGCAGAAACATAGCCTTGCAGACTTTATTTTTCCCCATCACTGCACTCTGCAAGTTGTGCACTTCTCACTAAAACTCTTCCCCACTTTGATTTTGTACTCGACGAGTACGAAATCTATTTAAATACAAGTTAATCAAGTGAATGCACTCATCTCAGTTCAAATGCTGATCTCTTGCATCAAAACAATGCAAGTACGATAAATGAAAGTAGAAGCAGTACTCGTAAGAAGAGACAGCACGAGAAGCTGTATTTTGTTCCGCTATTATTTGGACAATTTTGTAAATTTCTCCATAGGGACCGAGGATGGAGGCTCTTAATGCTAGAGCAAACTGCAAACTGCGATGGTGAACATTTTGACGCGATCTCATTTGTGTGCCTCAATTGGTTGCTTCAGTTCTGTTTTTCTTGCTGTGTCAAGCTTTGCCTCCTTTTGTTCCTTCTCGTTCCTACTCTATTTCGGGTCGTGGAATAACATCTTCGTGCATAGGGACATCATCGCATCATCGCCAACCATAACTGTATTGTTCTGTGAGACGACTCGGGAGAATATGCCAAAAGAGGTACACGAGATGAGGATGCAAATGAAGAGATGGAAAAATGGAAAAACCATTGCGAAAGAAAACATGCGTGAGTGATAAACAGGCGAAACAAGATTGCCAAGAAGATTGCCAAGAAGATTGCCGTCCCGATGAGCACCAATTACATAGTTATGCAACTTGGATTCATCTTCCTACTTTTCTAGGCCGGTTAGTTTCCTCCCAGCCTCTGTACTGGACGTTATGAGCTAGCTTTAGAGTTTTGTCTCACTCAATTTTAAACATATTGCTTTGACGCATCGAGTGATATATACGACGGACATACATGTATATGTATTCACGGTGACTCGAATGAAGTGTACAGTCAGCTCGGGAAGCTATTGCTTAGAAGGAGTCAATTTAGATTGACGGCGGTTGACGCACCCCGATCGTGACGAAAATCTGGCGAGATTTCCAAGAGCGGCTCAACAGCCGCGTGTCGTTGTTATGCAAGTTTGTCTTTAATGAGATCGTCACTCCCGCTGTTTGGCTCTCTCTCCACGGCAGCTCCAATTTGACTCTGCACTATCTAATCGCATTTGCAATGTAAATGCAATTCGTAATTTTCCTGATAATCACATCGCGCGTCGTGCTTTCCGACCAAATCATCGCGACTACGCTGGTAATTGACTCTCTCCCAGCGTCATTTGCTTAATTCGTCTTGTTATTAGCCCTATTCGTCATTGAGAGGTTATTTAAATGAGTGTCGGTGTGACACGAGGAGCTGCACGAACAATTTCGCTCAACGTAAACATGCTTTTAATTGGATAGTATTTGCGCAATGTTTGTGTGCCTTTACCGTCAGTCAACTTCCACAGAGAATCATAGATGCCAAGATTTCTCGAAATTACAGATCTGTGCTATCTCACTTTCGCTCAGCTAATTCGTGATCATGTCACAGTTCTGATTAATTTTGGGCCACTGCAATTAGCAGAATCGGGCGCCGTTCAACAACAAATGGTGACAGTGAGGCCAAGAAACTGACACTTCACAATATTGGAGCTGATTCATTTGATTAATGAATCAGTTTCGCATCTAGTGAGCCACTCTCATTGTTCTCTGTGATCGGCGATGAATTTATTTGGCCATTGTTATTATGAAAGTGCAATTTTCTGTTATTGTTAATTTCGCTGTGCTAATTGAGTTTCGCCCTGCTCGCATCGCTTCACTGCCTGTCAACTTTTCGCCTTTCATTCCCCAAACAGCATCACACAAATAGGGCCTTGATGGATTTCGTGTCTCGCTGCCTTTGTTTGTAAAATTGAGTGTAGTTGACACTACATATACAGGATTTACATGAAAAGGCACGGCTTCGGTTTCAATTACGTTCGCATTTAGCGTTTCACGTTCGCACACAAACGCGCACTAATATTGACATAGATTCAACGCGAGGATTTCTGTCACGACTGCTTAGTAAACTCGATTTTGCATGGAGATGAGTGACTTTCTTTGTTTGGATTAGAGATTGTCGGAATTGCCGTTTCGCAGTGAAAATACATCTTCATCGGTAAATTGAAAAGATCGCCGTCAGCAAACAGAACGCGAGTGCGGTTAATTGAAGCTCGCGTTGTGTTGCTCTCATTATCTCTATGCAAGTGAAAGCGCGTCAAGTCAAAATAAAACTATCTAAAATTATCTTCTTCAAAGTCTTTCAGTTTTCCTACTCGGTCTGCAATTTCTTCTCATCATCACCGAATGTTGTTCAACTTTTCAGGCTCGACATGTTTGAGTGACATTTTCTGATAGTGTCCTCCTGCACGACTCGGCAAAGTTGTCGGAAGACTGCACCGAGGTTCCATTTCAGACACGAGTTTACGTTATCTAGTCGACTAAGATTAAGCATAAAATATTTAGGCATTGCTCTCACTTCCAATTTTCTTTAGAGTGACTTTGCTCACTTCCTCCACACACTGACAACTTGAAATCTAATTTCTGAACTTGCATTTTCCATTTCGATCAAATCGTGTAGTGCATAACTATTGCATCAAGTTTGGATCCCGTCATGTGAGTAGGCGAGAAAACATCTCAGGTTTGTTTCTCGTCTTTCAACATCCTTCCAGCGTTGTGGCGATGTTTTTAGCCGGATCTCGCTTCATATCGTGCATTATTGATGTGTTATGCAACAATGCGGACCGCAATTATGTAATCACACCCATGCTGGTTTGTACGATGCTCTAGCAGATTAAAATTGATTTCAAAGAGATTTGTTATGGAGCTGTAATCCTCCCCATTGAAAGTCGCGGAGAATTCGTGAATGTAATGTGGACTTGCAGACCACAGACCGTTTTCGGCTGTCACGTGAAAGGTACCGACTGGTCAGCGGGCACGCCTGGACATTCAGGTCCGTCTAATGAACGAAACGTTGGAAACAGCTTCTATGGCACATTCACGATTCCTCAGTTTTGTTGAATAATGTCGACGACAGAAGTAACGATTCTTACAGTAATTTGCGCTCTATTTTCTCACGCGCGATAGGCCAGCATTACAATCTAGCAATGGAAATGTGACGTCTGCACGTACAATTCGATGACCGCCGATCGCGCGCGAGAAGATAGAACGCGTGAAAATTGCATGCAAAAACGTCAGAATAGAGCACAAATTACTGTATGTGTCCAATTCATTTCTTGCGCCTCTTTCTTCCTACTCAACCCATTTAGTTGACTTTAAGCATTTTAGTTGTAAACCTGAACTCTACATTATGATCGATACACAAGTATCGATCATAATGACTTTGTAGTCATTATGTTATATCTGAGATGCAAATGTTAGCATCAACATTTAAAAGACTTGAATTGAATTCTGAAGAGTTTTGAAATGATACTGCAACTCCGATCATCATGTTAATGTTGATCGAGGTGGATTCCCATCAACGTCGTTTTCCATTCTGGTTTTCATTCTGTTTCCATCATCTCACTCTTTGATCGGATCGCGGCTCGCTTCGTATCGATGTCTGTGCGATTTTGCATCATCATCAAATGAATTTGAATGAACACCGCTCTCACGACACACAAAAGGCGAAACGTAAAATGCATGTCAAATCGATTGAGTATTGTCACTTTTTCTCGGCTCGCTTCGCTCGAGTCCCATAGAATAACTAAAGAATTACCATGTTCAATTCAGAATGTTTGGAAGAAGATGTTGCGAAATCATTCATTTCACGTATTGAGTAAACAGTGTATTAAGTTCAGATCGTGAGAGGAATTAAACCGCTTCCCAGGAAAGCAAAGTTAAGATGGGGACATCATCAGTGATGAATTTCATCACTTTCAAGTTGATCTCATTGGCTCGTTTGCTATACTTTTAGACTAGGAAACTTCTGTAACGGTTCATTGCTCTGTTTATTTATTATAACGCAGCACGTTATGCACATGAGAAAGTGGAAGTGGGAGTTAAGAGCAACCCGTAACTCTCCAAGATCGTTCAGCTGAATCAAATCCCGAGCTTAGCGCATTGAATACTTCCGCACTTCCGACTCATTTCACGGTCATCTTCGACAGATGATGATGGTGGTGCTATGAAAAACCGATTTTCCAGCCAAAGTTGGTGGACGAGGCATCATCAGACTTGATGGAGTATCGCAACGATCGTCGTTATTCGTGCCAGATTGCTGTTGCCGATGTTGGGTCGTATTGACCAAGTAATATACTATGATGTTTCTCTGTGTGATTTTCGTATTTCCCAGGACGCGATCGCATTTCTTCTTGCATTCGCTGCTTCATCACTCACTATAATGAGTGTCATTACGACCCGCACCACATCGAATGAGTGCCAACAAAGCATAACATTGAATGCTGAAAACAGCTCAATTTATGTCCTGTTATTGTAGCAAGATTGCATCAAGTTCGTTATGCAAAAACTGAGTAGAGTTGGGCAGGAAAGTCGCCAAATCTTAATAATAAACTTGAGCGATGCGAATGATGCCACGAGAGATACTCCACCGCCTCGCACTATCAATAAACAAATGACAAATAAGATTATTCTATCAATTAAGCTCTGACTACTGGCAACTTGATGAAAGAGGGAAGACTCTTGCTCGAAAGCGAAGCAATGGACTAAATCGCAATGCTTCTTGCTCTCAAAAATCCTATTCATGCGTCTAAAAGGTATGAATTTGTGAATACATATGTAGTAGAATATTTACAGACGTGCATTAAATTTTGTCGACAGGCACAAGGCATGCAAATTGGTGTAACGTGTTTCTCGTATTGTGCTGGCACTGATTGGTAAGTACCTTGACTTTGGCTCAAGTTCTCGCTCTCGAACAATCCGACCGGACTTTGTTCATCTTTGAGGCGTTCTCCAGTGGAGAGAATTTCATCAGTCATCGTGTATTGTCTCGCGATGGTGGCCGTGCATCCAAGCCGCATGTGGTCATGCCTGAAATGCTTCTCGGATGTGGTAAAGCGAAGTCTGGAGCTCGAAGTTTCGAGTCCGGCGGAGTGAAGTGTCGTCGAGTAGATGGTTTCGTATTCACTTCCCACCTATCAAACATGAATATTTAATATGATGTTACGTATTCAGTGATACAGGTATGAACACGAATGTGAATTTCAGAGTGAATTTGGGCGCGTGAAGGCATTTCATATTCACGCATCGCATCGCCCAGCTAATGGCGGAAACGCGAACTGAACTTATATTACCAAAATGCATGATACTCACCTCCAGCTCATTAATATACCATCGCAACTTGGCAGCTGGTTTAGATTTGGCAGAAGTGCAGTTCACGTCCACTTGGTCGCCTATTTTGTACTTGGCTCGATTTCCCGTGATTTTCGGGCCTTCGACAGGCAGTACTGCAAAGTGCAATTGCATTAAGTATCACGTTCAGTCGCGAGTTAATATGAAATATTCAAAACTTTTCAGGCACGTTTCATGCATATTACATGAGTGACAATGAAGCCATGCTCTCGGTGCAGTTTGTAGTTTATTACAGCCATTATTTCTATGATTTCAAAGTGCCATTATGACTGTGATACGCACCGCTGTGCATTTCGTGCTCTTTCATGCACGTCTGTTGCGCGAATGAGTTACTAATATACATATACGTCATATGCTCGAATATTCAAATGAGTTGACTACCTACCGTAGACTTTCATCACTTTTTGTTCGGCTGCCGTGTTGAACGAAGGGGCTTCGGCACTGATCTCGCACCGATACGTGCCTGACGATTGCAAGTCCACATTCTTCAGATAGACTGCCTGCTTGTTCGATTTGGATAGCTGTGAATTGAGTGCAAAATCTACTTGTTAGATACGAGACTGGAGGGGTATCACCAACATGAGCCGTGTCAATGACGGATTACGCGAGTTAATCTCTACTTAAGCTGCAGTCCGGCGCTCAACATGTCACAACTATCGAGGCGATTGTTCTAAGCTGATGGCGTGTCGATTGTGACGATAAACTGCGACAATGAGGCGCATAGATAGTCTTACGTCTAATTTGATGCCATCCATGGGCAGATATTGAGCCATTGGCCAGTCTTTAGGCACATATCGGAAGAATTCCTGGTCATTCTTGTACCACTTAACCGAATAGAGTCGATCGTCTTCGAGATCGTAACTGCATAGCAGCTCCACCGATTCACCAACCAAAGTCGGTGATGGCACATCGAGCATCAGGATCTTGAGGCCTGAACTGATTGTCGCTTTTCACATTTGGACAAAAGAAGAGGGGAAATGAAAGTCAGAATTAAATAGTAGCTCAATAAACGTGCACAATTGACTTGATATGCTTGGGTGATTCTCATTCGTGTTGGGTAATTATCGTTGTCGGGTGTGGTGCACACACATTCAAAGAAATACGGCTTTCATTTATGGTATTGATTCCGAGCGCTTACCATTTAATACAAACAGAATAGCGATCAGGTGGAGCATTTCCAGCACTCACACGTTGTTCAAATTGTCCGTTATTTATGATTATAGAGGCGAAAAATGGCCAAATCGAATGTCACCTAATGAATGCGAAACAGTAAACTTTAGTTTCGTTGCATGAATCTCCGAATATATAAAAAGGTAGAAAATTTTTTGCTGTTCGTTCAGTGCATTTCACTTCGTCAGCGGATCATTCAAACAACGAATGATAAATGGCGCGATTACGCACTGCAAATGTGACACAATTTGGATGTTAGCGAAGCAAAACCAAAAATATGACGCTATTAGTCTCGAAAGCGTTACGCATAAGTTGCACTTCATACTCTCATCCATTTGCATTCGCTCGAAAAAGTAACATATTGCTAGGCTTCCGGACAAAAGTATTTGGTAAGACATATTTCAAACCGTAGCGGGCTAACATAGTTGAGCCAGTTGGCCAGAAAAATGAACACAACTAGCTTCATTGTCATGATACGTCTTAATGCATTTAAAGACATTAAGGTATACATTCCAACGCCCACGCTGGAAAATTATGTTTGCAAAGATGCAAAAAAATGGTAACTCAAATTGGACTGTAGTCGCATACCTACAATGGTAGCAAGTGATGAGTCACCAGTGTGCCAATTCTGAGCACATGCCGGTCGAATTAGAGCAGCTTAAGTTGCCTGCAATCTCTGAAAATCTGGCTCAATGATGACGTAATCCTCTGACCGAGCGTAATGAGCTTAACGAGCTTAACGCGTTTCTGTCAGTTTCAATAAACCTTTTTTGACACATGGCAAGGCAATCACACATTTTTCACTCATCTTCAGCTGCCACGTCCGCTCTTCTCTCTCAACGACCAGACATGTTCACTACTTGATTACCTCAACACGACTTTTCCTCGTTACCGCCATCAATTCGTGGCTGTTCTCCCCGTGCCGTCGAGATTTGTGACTCATAAAGTATTGAATCTGCAATTCTGTGCGCGACGTGACTGCTTTGTCGCAATCAAGTTGCGTGTTCGCGCGCATGCAGGGTATCATTGCGAGGTATCATTACGATTATGCCGAATCGCATCATAACCAATTTCAAGAATGACTTTTCTCCTGTGCAACATCTCAACCAAGTGCTGGCTTGTACATGCGACGGATTATCGATTTTTGGTTCCTCTAAAATGTCAATATATTCTTGTCGTGCTTGCATTTGCATAACTCACACTGAGAGTCAATGGAAATTTTCGTCAAGCTTTAATCAATGCGATATGATTCCGAAGCGCTTATAAAGACAGAATCCCATGATTTATGTTTCACCCTCGAACAAAAGCGATAATCAATTCTTATGATTTTGAACTGCACTCTGTGGACAGTGTTGGATGAATGCTTGGGCAAAGCTTTCATAACGTAGGATGCGTTTTGAACGCCGCCGTCATTCAGAATCCGGTGCGTGGGCACAGTCACAGCAGTACTACAGTTAGAGTAGCAGTTTTTTTGCTTCCTCTTTGCTGCCTATCACTATATATACCCGATTTAACGCTAACGGTCAAGCAGTGGTTACGCTGTGCCTGATAAACAGCTCGGTGTATTTACATTTGCGAAAGCGAAAAATCAAGAATCGATTCTGATCCGAAGGGAGAGATCGATGAGTCAGACTCTGAGTGCGTCCCTCGCACAATCACAATCACAATCACAATCACAATCACAATAGCTGCCAAAATTCTCCCGTCCGTCACTATTCTAGCTGTAATTTACCTTTAGTATATTCGCTCAGATTAAGGTATTCTGCCAAAAAATTATGACGAGGCCCCGTCTTGACTCTATTCTGTAGCGAAAATTGACTCATTTCGAATCGTTTGCGACGGAAATTCTGATTCCGAGAAAGGCATATCGGGGAAGTGCCTTCGTGTGAAGTAGCTCATGCACGACATCGAGAACTTGTATCAGACAGGCGCTCACAATTGCAATTTGCCGCTACTCACTGAAATTCTTGTCACGTGTGCCATTAATGCATTAATATCGAGTGTACGGCAAGTTGTGATTGCTGTCAAACTGCACAGTTCCGGTAGGTAAGTACATTGCGAGTGAATATTTACCGAAATACAACGATGGATAAAGGTTAATTATCATCGCTGAGTATCAGATAATGATTCGTAGCTAGAAAATTTGCTCGAACATCACAGATGCCTGAATTATTCATATGCAATATGCACATTTGGCCAGATCGCTGAGATTCGTGCCATTGCAGGTAGACTTTAGACATCTTCTCCGCCAACTACATACAGATCTGCCGCTGTGATCGTTCGATCGCTCAATTGTGGATGACAATCTGAGTACTTCTGTACTTGTTTGTCGGTTCTCGAAGTAGTCGATTAAAGTCACGTCGGCTGTAAACTGCTGTCATTTGAGCTGCGACCGAAATTATCGCTAAAATCAGCAATCAATGTGATTCGGACATGTCGCAGGAGACGCGAGAGAGAAGTTGGGATATTCGATCTGTTGATGGATGACCAGATATTGGTGAGTGACAAGTCGAGTCCTGTTTGGTAGTGCTCGCAAAACACTCCAAAAGTTGATGGAAAACGATGTGTTTGAATTCAGCGGCAGAGAGTAGTCAACATGATCCAGTAGTCGGCAATCAAGAAGTAGTCGCCAACAATTAGTTGATCAAAATTACTGTTGAACAGTGGATCGCACGAATTGCATATTGAAACACTGATCGCCGGTAAGTGAGACAATGAATGACGGTAAGCAGGACTTAGTTGAACGCGATGACCGTCGAATGAGGGAGTCCCGACTCTGAGTTCATTCTGTATCGCTGTCCGTTAGTCACCGTGAACGAGATTCCAACCAGTTGTCATCTATTTCTTCGGTTGTCAACTTCTCGCCATTCAATTTTCGTGCCCATCTCTCATCGTAATTTGAGTGCCCGATATATTTGGTGTCGCTCTCGAAGGGAGTCCTCATTTCTGCTTTTCCATTACGGAGAGACTACACTAATCCTTCGCGATCTGCTTGTCGGCTTCGTACGGAAATAAATTTCATGATTTCATCGATGGCCGTCAACCCAATTTGTTAGCTTCGCGATCCGCGACGCATAACTATCTCGAGCGTGTTTATCAGATTCTCGCGGTTCACTTTTGATGTGCGTACCGGCGAAATCTGAGAACTTTTTGCACGCACCTTCTGTCGAAAATCGAATTTCAATTGTCAGGAATTGGCCATTCGCTATTTGTACCAGACGCGTTCTCAGATTACTAGCAAGATTCCCAGGCGAAATACTTGAGATCATTACGATAGTCGGGCAGAATGCATTGATCGGAACGCGAAGACAGCGAGCAACATGTTCAGGATCATGCCTCACGATATCTGCGTGATGACGATTTACGGCAATAACGTCTTCTCGGCCTTATTGTGGTGCAAACAAGATGATACACCATGGAGTACCAGGTAGGAGTTATGGCATCGGTTTTGTCGGTGTCAGCATTTGTGTCCTGGTTGATCGCCAAGTTGATAACTTTGGCTCGCGTGTAGCGATTGAGCGGACCGCGCTGCCTTCTCATTCTTGTGCTAACTCTTCGAGATTAATGACGCGATCGCACATTCTCGACGCTGTCGTGCTCATAAATGTCGATCTCGTTATGTTGCGCGAAACACATTCATCAAGTGTTGTCTCTGCACTGCATGCCTCTGTCTGAGCCACTGCAATGCGCTTGAGAACTGCACCTCGTTACGCAACACGACATGAAAAATAACGAGATGAAACTTTTCTTCTTTGTCAGTCTGTGCAACAAATGCACCCCATAACAAGTTCACCGAGTTGTCTTCGAACCTCTCAAATCAATCGCAGATTTTATCGCACCGAAAAAGCTCAATGCCTGGCTGTCATTTTCCAATTAAAAGCAACTGTCTAAATGCGATTTCCTTGTGCACCCCTTCACGATGTCCTCCATTAGTTCCTCGCATTAGAATCAGAATCGAAAGTGTTCAGCGTCGTGCTTTTATCACGTTCCTCACAATTTTCATGCACAAGAAGCGACATAATTTTGTGACTGCAAGACTGATACGAAGACTGCATGAAGCCCAATAAGCCAGTCCTCAGTCCTTGGTGCGTTCATGCAATGCCATTTTGGATGCTACTGTGTTCAATTCAACTCGCTATTCTCTGCCTCTCGCCAGCACGGCATCTTAATGGGTTGTTTGTTTTTGCAGAGTTGTATCATGATCAATGAACGGTTAAATGAGACGCGTTGCATTCAACTAGTCGTGTGATGAAAGAAGAGGGGAGAGAATTTGTGAACAGGAGAAAGGCGTGCAATGAAAGCGAAGCTCCCAAAGAGGACGAAGATGTATGTGAGAGAAATTTATTAGGAACAATCACGCGAACGATGGATCCTCGACATGCACGCGATTTTAATCAATAGAAGCGAATTTGGCGTTTCAACTTTTTGCTGACCGCCACTGTGCGTTGTGCATGACGCTAATCATGTGTTTCGCCCTTATAGCATGACACAAAATGCAGCACATTTTAATAATTGAGCCGGCAGCGTGCAAGATGCGAGTTACTTGGGAACTAATAGTCGCTCTCCAAGTTGATTGGAGATAATTTCTTGCTCGCCAGGTCGACAGTGGACTTGTTCGCGCCCGTAATGTCACTTACCCGCACATCTTGCAGGCCACCTGCCTGCATTACTCGCTCAGGTTTATTTCGCCACTCTCACTATTTCTAGTTACGTGTTTGTGGGTCGTTTCAATCTTCAAGCATGATGATTGCAGGATTTACGACAATTGCAGGAAACCACAGAACATATGCCTGACTTCGTTCGTATTGCTCATCAATTCTACTTCATCTTCTTAGCAAATCACGAACACATTCCGATAATCGATAGACTTACCTATGTTATCGTCGTGAGTTAAAATCATGTGCCATTAAGATTCATTAACATGACTGCCACACAATTTGGAATTTTCGTCATGCCTTCTGTTGGACAATCGAATTGAGAAGTACAGCTGGAGCAATAAAGTGTTTTACGAAGAGTTCATGTTTTGATGTGGTACAGCAGAAAATTTCGCGTTCATTGTTCTTTGCACAGCGTCACTCACACAGAACATACGTAAGGCATTCAACTCACATCAGATGATGTGAGAATTTGCAAGATGAACAACTGCCGGTTGGTAATCACACAACAAAGACGATTGAACTCGATGAACTTCTCTCTTCATCTGTTCTCGGTGCACACTCGAATCTCACCGTCGATCTGGCGTTCGAGATGCAGCTTAACTGCTTCGCTCCGTGATTAGTCGTTTCACACGCGAATGAGCTTGAATACTGTTATCGAATCTCAATCACGATGTCTCCGTGCTTTGGTTGAGTTGCCGCGCTGAAGAAATGAACGAACCGAGTAACGATCAACTCAGACAGAGCTCGGACTGACGAAGTGGAGTGAAGTCTGAAGAGGCAGAACAGCAAATGCGATATTCGTGCTTTCTACGTACTCGAGACTCGAGACCGAGACTCGAGATGTTAATGCGCAGAGAACATTCATTCATAGCCATGCGTTGTTCTAAGCGCGGTACTCGAGTCGAGATGTGAGCCGTGCCGAATCGATTTGGCGATATTGCTGTGCTAGGCTGTGTCCAAAATGATACCGACTCAACAGATTCGAAAACGATCTATTTTTGCTTTTTTATAGCAAATTCTGCAACAACGTTAAGCGTATTCACTTGCAATACTCGCCACCAGAACGAGGCCAAGTTGAACTCGTTTTCCGGTTGTGCGCCTTTTCTAATGATTGTACTATCGATGACTCCAAAATTGATAACTGGAGTTCTCTAGGTACGAATTCCGAGTCATGTTAATCGGGTGAATGAATAGGTGCGCTTGCTGCACATCTCAGAT
>JAGGCA010000422.1:15869-27061 GCA_022876805.1 Osperalycus tenerphagus | reverse complement strand
GATGCAGCGCGTGAAAAGCAAGTTAACGGACGGGCTCATCGACACAAACTTGCCGGCTGACACGCCCTTGAGAACGTTCTCGAGAGCGGCCGCGTTGGCCTTGAGCAAGAAGAACTCGTCCCAGAAGTTAGAGTTGGTCGCGCCCGGATCTTCATTCTGACAAAAGATGACATCGAAATGAGACGAGACGAGTCCAGCTATGGAAGTGTGACTGTGCAAGTGACCGACCTTATCGTTGAGGATGGCCTCATAGAGCTGGACAACCTTCTCCTTAAACGGTCTTCTGTCTCCAGTCAACATTGGAGCGTGGATGAGATGGAATGAAGTGTAAACAAAGTGAACAATTCTAGTCGAAGTTGACAATCTCGAGCCGGTCAGGTCGAGTTTCGAGTTTCTTCTCCACGTGGCGGCGCTGCGATCGATCTGCGCTCAACTCAATCAACATTCGCCGATCATGTTTCCCTAATCTCACTCATTCCACACTTCTACTGTCGCCTCATCTGCATTATTCACATCTCCGACTGTCAGCCGTGTCCGGCACGATGACCGGCTGGCAACCGGTTTGTAGTAAGGCGCGATTTGGAGTTGGTACGTGTCCACTTTTCCATTCTCCTCTATCTCTCTCTCCATCTCCATTTCCGTTCTAATCATTCTCTTTCATTGCCAGTCACATCGAACTTCCGCAGTGAGTTTGTCCGCCCGCACCGTCTTGCATTGTCGGTTGGCGACACAGTCTTCATACTCGAAGAGAATGGTGACTGGTACTTGGCTGTCGACACGAACGATCGACACCGGTGCGGGATTGTCCCGAAGAATTATGTCTCTACAAAGGATGCCATACTCGACAAGACAGGGTCTGTACGAGTGCGATCGCCATCAATTATTCTTATCCTCACCCTTATTTCTCTCCTCCTTATCTGTAGGCCCCATGAAGTGGTTATTCCTCGAGAGCCGCCCATCGTTAAAGAGATCACATCCGTTCTGCGCGAATGGAGCGCTCTTTGGAAACAACTTTTCGTCGCCAACAGCCCAGACTTCGAGACAATTCAAGTAATGATGTACGAATTGATTGATTGGCGTCGACAGATCATGTCCGGCACTTTGCCGGTCGATGAACTCAAAGAACTCAAACAGAAGATCACAGCGAAGATCGACCACGGAAATGCGTAAGATCATTGTGACAGATCTCATGTCAAGCACACGTTTGTTGACATTCCCTATCAATCACAGAGTTCTCGGACTTGATTTGGTTGTTCGAGATGATCATGGGAATATCCTCAATCCGGATGTGACGAGCACCATCGATCTGTTCCGAGCGCATGAAGAGGCTACACATCGAATCAAGCAGATCAGTTACGGAGCTGATTCGAAAGTCCAGAAACCGTACAATAGATACAATCATAATCTGTATGTTGGTGTGCGAAATTTCGTTTGTCGAATCGGGGAAGATGCCGATTTACTGATGACGCTGTACGACGCGAAGGAATATCGATTTATCAGCGAAAAGTAAGATTCCTATTTAGTTTATTGATGCAATGAGTTAGCAGCGACAATTTTCAGTTATCTAGTCAAATGGGGAAAAGATGGACTAATGCGCGATTTAGATCAGCTCAACAATCTTCGTGTCGTGTTTGCGGTGAGTATGCCTGTGTATTTGTATTTGTTTGATTACTAACTCACCAGAAATGTCACTGCCTTATCACAGGACTTGGGAACTAAAGACTTGGCGCGTGAGAGGACATTTCTGATGTGCCAAGTTATTCGAATTGGAACGATGGAGCTGAAAGAATTCGATAACAGAAAAAGTATGCACAGTTCGAAGAGAGTGGCTGATGGACTGCGAAGACCATTCGGTGTGGCCGGTAAGCTTGCCAGTTCACACTAGGGCTCATTTCAGTAACGCTTCCCTCGCTTAGCAATGGACGTCACAGAAATTATCAACGGCAACGTTGAGAGTGATGAAGATAAGCAATATTTCGTGCCTTTTCTACAGTGCAGTGAACGCGACTTCCTGGATTCGGTCATTCGCAAAGTCATTGCTGCCAAAGAGATTAATCAGAAAGAACACAAAGGTCAAGGACTTTGGATATCGATGAAGCTGATTCACGGCGATCTCAAACAAGTCCGTGATGAATACGCACATTTGGTGTCACCGTTTACTTGCGTGGCACGGAAGATGGGCTTCCCCGAAGTGATCATGCCCGGCGACGTGAGAAATGATTTGTATCTCACGCTGGTGCAGGGCGAATTTTCGAAGGGGAGCAATAAATCTGAGAGAAATGTCGAGGTCACCGTCAGAATTTGTAATGAGAAGGGACAAACGCTTACCCATGTCGTCACTCTCGGCGCGGGATCAGATTTGATGAACGACTACAGAAGTGTCGTTTACTATCACGAAGAAAAGCCCAGATGGATGGAAACATTTAAGGTGGCAGTTCCAATAGAAGAATTCTATGGCGCCCACCTAAAGTTCACATTCAAACATCGCTCGTCGAATGACAACAAGGACAAGGCTGAGAAACCGTTCGCGATGTCATTTGCGCGGCTCATGCACGAAGACGGAACAACATTGAGAGACGAAGTGCACTGTTTGCTCGTTTACAAAGTGGACTACAAGCGTTACGATGACTGCGATGTATCGTACTTGTCCCTACCGTCAACTCGTGCAGAACTGGAATCACGACTAGTATCTTCTCAGCATGGCAACCAGATGAGTGCCAAACAACAGAGTTCAATGTTCCAAGTGAGCGGAATAATGTTGAGTCCGAAGGATTCGTTCGACATCGCCACAGTCCTGTGCTCGACGAAATTGACGCAGAATAAGGACTTGCTTGGGTACTTGAAGTGTTCGGAAAATCCGGAAAACTTGGAGGCACATCTACTGGCGCTCATGAATGTCGACGGCGAGGAAATAGTCAAGTTTCTACAAGATATCTTGGACGCATTATTCAGAATTCTCATGTACAATTCTGATTCGGATGTGTACGACAATTTAGTATTTGAAGCGCTAATCTTCATCATTGGTCTCGTTTCCGACCGCAAATACCAACACTTCCGACCAATTCTCGATGTTTACATCCAGGAGAATTTCAGCGCAACGCTCGCGTACAACAAGTTGTTGATTGTGCTGAAGATTTACATTGATAACGTGAAGAATGAGAAAGCTCGGGAAAACGAAGGAGTACCGCTCCGCGCGATGAAATCGCTCGAATATATATTCAAGTTTATTGCCCGATCGCGAGTGCTATTCGCCGCTCTGAATGGTGGTAAAGGCCGACAACAGTTTGAAGAATCGCTGAGACATTTGCTCCAGTCGATTACATCCATGATGCTGTCAACTGCACCAGACACACTTCTGATCCAAGGAGCCTGCCTCAAGTATTTCCCGTACGCAATTCCTGAAATACTGAAAGTGTTCGATGGCCAGAAGCTGAGTCACATTCTGACGGATCTAATCAACAACGTGCCTCTCGATCGCCTCACGAAACAGAAAATGATGTGCATCAATGACATAGTGCATTGTGAATTGTTCAGGAGTGCCGACTGTCGTTCGATTTTGTTGCCTGTTGTAAACGACCACTTGAGACTGCTGCTTGAGAATAGAGAGGAGCACGACTTATGCGTCAAAATCATTAGTGACATGCTCGTTGTGCTCAATGGCCGCGACGTGGGACCAACACAACATGACATTTCCGACATTATGCTCACCATTCTCAGGACCGTCATCCAGACTGTGATTGCCACTGACCGCGACCGTCCACTAATCGGAAATCTTGTGGCCATCATGATCAGTATCCTTCGCCAAATGACACCATATCATTACAAAGAGTATCTCTCTAATTTTCCGACCAACACTGATCGGCTCGATTTCCTAATGGAGATTCTTCTGGTATTTCGTGATTTGGTCAACAAGAATGTCTACCCGAAAGATTGGAATGAAATGATAATGTTGCAAAACAGGTGCGTACATGCGGATCGCAAGGAATTAACCCAAAATCACTAGAATTAAGCATTTAATTTTTATTGAGCATTTCTATTTGCGTTTCGCCTAATTGTGTGGTTCTTCTTACAGCGTCATTCTGCATTCGCTTCGTCATTTCGCTGCTTGCATTCGGGACCATTTTCGGGATCCATTCGAGTATCAAGTGTGGAACAACTACTTCTACTGCGCCATTGCATTTCTCACACAAGACGCACTGCAGTTGGAGAACTTTTCAACGAGCGAGAAGAACAAAATATTGGCGAGATACAACGACATGCGGAGAGAAACTGGCTCCGAGATCCGTTCCATGTGGTTCAACTTGGGTAGTTTCAAGAAGCATTTCGTTCCCGATATGGTGGGTCCATTTTTGGAGATGACGCTAATACCGGAAGTGGAATTGCGTAAAGCCACAATTCCACTATTCTTCGACATGATGCAATGCGAGTTTTACTCATCGCGCAATGTTGCGCCTCATCACGTGCACCATCAAAACGACAAACTTCATCACTGCGTCAACAGTCGTGATCTGCGCGGTGATTTCAAGGAATTCGAAAACGAAATGATCACAAAACTGGACACACTGATCGAAGGTGGACGTGGCGACGAACAATTCAAAGACCTCTTCAGCGACCTCATGTACACGATGTGCGACAGTCATCTGGCGATGCGTGAACAGGGTCTACACTTTGTCAAGACTGTGGTGCGCCTGATGCGAAGACTGCTCGAGTATCGTGACGTCGTCAACGATGATAACAAAGAGAAGAGAATGAACTGCATTGTCGTAAGAAATTTTATTTTTTCATTAACTGTTTTCAGTCATTAACTTCATGTTCAATTTCAATTCAGAACTTGCTGGAATTCTATCACGAAATCGAGCGCAGAGAAATGTACATCCGATATTTGTACAAACTGTGCGACTTGCATCTCGAGTGCGACAATTACGTTGAAGCGGCTTACGCATTGCTTCTGCACGCCAAGCTTCTCCGATGGTCAGACGAACCACTTCCTGCTCTGCTTAGGAATGACAAATATCCCGAATGTGAAACGCATCGCGATTTGAAAGAGCGGCTCTACATCGAAATTATCGATCACTTCAATAAGGGAAAGCTTTGGGAAGCTGGCCTCTCGCTGTGTCGAGAACTTTGTGGTCAATACGAGAACGAAATCTTCGACTATGTGCAACTCAGTCACCTCCTCCAACGCATGTCTACATTCTACGACAACATCATCAAGCAAGCTCGACCTGACCCTGAGTACTTTCGGGTTGCGTACTACGGAAAAGGATTTCCTCCGTTTCTGCAGAACAAAACGTTTGTGTATCGCGGAAAGGAATACGAACGCCTCCAAGATTTCAACGGCCGTTTACTCAATCAGTTTCCCAATGCTCAGTTGATGACGACTTTGAAGCCACCCGGCGATGACATTAAACTGTCCGATGGTCAGTACTTGCAGATTAACAAAGTCGACCCGGTCATGCACGAGAGAGAAAAGTATCGCGGAAAAGCTGTTCATGAGCAGATTCTCAAGTATTACAACGTCAATGAGGTCCAGAAATTCACCTATTCCAGGCCAATACGAAGAAGTCAGAAGGATTCCGACAACGAATTTGCAACGATGTGGATCGAGCGAACCACTTTAGTCACGTCCTACCCACTGCCTGGTATTCTTCGTTGGTTTCCTGTCACTCAATCAAATACGTTTGAGTTAAGTCCCGTTGAGAATGCTATGGAAACCATGGAAGGTACAAACAACAAGATTCGCAACATGATCTTGCATCATAAATTCGACGCCAATGCTCAACTGAACCCGCTCAGTCAACTTCTTATGGGTGTTGTCGATGCTGCAGTGAATGGTGGTATTGTCAACTATGAGAAAGCATTTTTCACAGATGACTATCTGAATAGTCATCCAGGGCGTCGAGACAGAGAACTGATCGCGAAACTCAAAGACTTGATCGCCTCGCAGATACCACTGCTCGAGTTGGGTGTCGCTTTGCACAAGGCTAAAATTCCGCAGAATTTGAAACCGCTTCAGGAACATTTAGAGGAGTCGTTTAACAAGATGAGAAAGAATGTAGAAGAGAAGTACGGCAAGAGGTCGCTATCGCCAGAACTAGTGGACAGTTCCGCGATTCGAATGAGACGAGCAAATTTAATCAAGGCGCCTCCGGTCAGTGAGAGGCATTCATTAAAGTCATCGAAAGGGAAGAGCGGAAGTGAGAGAGGTAGACAAGGAAGCTTATCGGATAGGTAAGAGACTCGGTTTGGTTCGATCTCATTTAGCATAATTCACTTATAATTCTCGTTCCAGTTTTGCGTCATCGAAGTATGGAAGGTCGTTGTCAGTTTGGGTTCGACCCAATCTGCCAAACAACCAGACGGCCAGCTCGATATTCACCAACGCATTCACTAGTTCGAGCACCTTGACCAAGCTCAAGAAGCAGACCAGCAAAGACTCGGTAAATGCGCGCCGTTCAAATCACGAGAGTCATTCGCAATTTTACGCGGAAACGCCCGTAAAATATTTTGATGGTGGTCAGCCAATAATTGAGTTAACAGAGCACCTCTCCACTTCTCGTCCATTGCGAGCGAGTTTCAGTCGTCCATCAAGTGGTCATTACCGAAACAACGCTACACCATCGCCGAGTCGAAGTCTGAGCCATGGAGCATCGTCATCTAACTTAACGAGTCCCGCTTCGACGAGTTCGCTAGTGGAGGACTGTGACGAAAAGCCGCCACCTTTGCCGGCGAAGCAATCATACGCTGATTACTCGAACATTCTTGACAATGGTAACGCGAATCGTAACGGTGACGATCTGACGTTGACAACGCCGAAACGTAATTCACAAGTTTTGCCGAAAATCAAGAACAAGGTAAATGGTTCTCTGTCTGAGCTTACCTGCATTTAAATAAAACTACATTCTATCATTTCCTGTCTTCAGCCACCACCACCATTGCCGACTTCATCACCCAAATCGAGCCCATCACCACCTTTGTCACCTCGCAGTTCGCATACACCGCCTCCCGAACTGCCGAAAAAGCCATCTCGACCTCCGCCTGCGAAGCCACCATTCCCGAGTCCAGAAACTGATACGTCAACGAATGATTCCGGCGCGAACACAAATCCTAATCCTAATCCTAATCCAGACGAGGGTTCAAATTCAGGAGCGGATGATATAACGAATGACTGCAAGGCAGATGACGAAGATGAGACGTGTGTCGAGAGTACTGCAGTCTGAGTTCTGCATTTTGCCTGAACTTCATCACACTCCTCGATGTTGCACACATTCAAGATCATGATACTAGTCTCTATTTATATATGCGGAGGCATTTATAATTTGCTCGGTTGTATTCCGTTTACAGCATTCAACAACGTTGCCAACAAGTTTCATAACTTGAATATTCCTAAGTATTTTGCTCTACGTATGTATTTTGATGATGTGCCTTATAGTCAGTAACATGGTGCCTTAACGTAGCATAGTTCAAAGCGAATAACAATGTTCATGCCAGTGTTAATTGCATGTTAATTGCAATGTGATCACAGATTTGTTAGGTGTGCGCAAACGGTTCGCAAATCGGGCAGATTTCGGATTGAGGCCTTCAGAATTGATCGTCGTCGTCATCTTGTTGCTGTGTCGTGTCCATGATGTCGCCGATATCGGAAAAGACGAGCTCGTCCTTACCGATGGGTTTCTCACCTTTTTGCTTGCTCTGCGAACTGGTAGTGCTCAGAGCCACGATTTCCGAAACGTTCGAGTTCGTCCATGAGCGCAGATCTGCGGAAGAGTTACGTGGTAAACAGGAATGATATGCCTGACAAACCTTTCAGTACGAATCCTGAATCGCAAATAGTTTTGTGCTCTTCTTTCCACAATTGGTACAGCTTAATGTAGAGCCCACAGTAAGTCAAATTGAATGTTTCGATAAGATTGTTGCGATTATTGCAGATCTTGTTAAGTAATCCGGCGCGAAGTGTGTGGAGGGCGATCTGTGTAGTATATCATTACTGGAATTGGAATACTGGCAATAACGCGAGTGGTCAGTGGACCTGTGTTAGATTCGTCGACATCACGCCGAACGGGAAATTCTGGTCTTCGTCAACCGAGAGATTGTAGATGTCCTTTGCAATACTAGCGAGGTTAGGCGACAGGACAAAGTAGAGCAGGTTCAATAGTGCCAGGATGCCAACTCCTCTGCAATCAATTTCACGCGAAATCATTTCTCCCATCGGGACTCTCCATTCCATCTACCTGAAGTCAGTGCTCGGATCGACTCCTTGAAAGCCGATCTCCTGCCAGTGGCCACCGAAGCGACGACATTCCAGCAGATTATTTCCGGTCAGTTTCTGGTAGACTGCAGCTAAAAAGCGTGACTGAAGCGCGTCGTGGTAGTCAAACGAGCGCAGGGCCAGGGCGAAGATCCGATTGCGATCATCGATCAGATTCGACTTCAACTTGCGGGGCTCAAGAAAGCAGATTTTTCGCAAGAAGGCCACGAATCCTTTTCTGATGACTTTCGGTTTAATGTGTGGCAATTGTTGAGAGACGTCGATATTGGAGAAATAGTGGATCACATCCCCAAACTGGACGAGCGAGAGAGAGTGGGAAGAGTGGAAACATTCTTCAGACAATTGATGGCTGGTTAGAGAGATGATCGGGACAGTGGCCACGGTTGTCCATTGATCGTCTACTGGATTTTCGTTCTCCCGTTCTCGACACAGATACTCTCCTTGCCGGCTGGACATTTTTCGGTCTGATTGTTTTGCCGTCGTGCCGGCAACGTCATAGAAACGCAACGTTGTGATCACGGCGAGCGGTTTTTTAAATAGTTTGCGACCACATCAAATTCCGCGATCATTCCACTCTCATTTCTTCGCCCATATTTTCGTCCACTCTCTGGTCAATCCCGATATCTAAACACCTAACCGAGTCCTCGACATGCTACAGAACGCGGTTATTTGTTGACTGCGTCTTCTTACCGTTCCTGGTCACGCGTTCGTCGAGTCACGACGAGCTTTTCGTCGTGTTTCTGGTGATGCGGTCAAGTCGCATCAAGTAAGTGGTCTGTCGGCCAATGCGGTCAGCAATGAGTTGGAACAACTCAATGAGGAATTGGTCGATAACAGGCCGGATTTGGTATGTAATTATTTGCTTTATTTTTCTCATTAATGAACTTGATCCATTTGCTCGGTTCTGTGCTTCTGTTAGCCGGACCCGAATTTGACGAATCCATGGAAGAGGAAGAAGCGACCGCATTCTGTGCAAGTAGAACATTTACGTCGATTATAAAATAATGTCGGCATCGTTCACTTGATTTTGGCAGACATTATTTGTTGTTTTTGCTCGCAGAACTTGCGGCCTGCTCAGCCAATTCGTCTCGCCGTTCACAGGTCGCATCTATGACAAACATATAACTGGACTACGCGATAAGCAGCAGCAAATATTGAAGACGTAAATAATGAAAGCTCGTTGGTGCGGATTAATGCTGTACGTCGGACTCCCCGTCCCCGAGATATCGGGTCCCGATTGATGCCGGATTACTGGTGATAGCCGATTCCGTGGTCTGCTCGCCAGAAAATTTGTACCGTTCTGACCACCTTGATGTCTGCTCTCGAATGACACGAATCACATTGAAATCGGACGAATATTTACTGAGATAATCGACGAAAACCGTAGCAATATATCGATATTTATGAGAAACATGAATACCGATTAACAGTTTACTAATTATTTACAAGTTTGGTGGCACAACCTTTGGGTAAACACATCACTACCCACCTCGTACTGTTCACTCAATGGCGAAGCATGGCGGCAAGACAAAAACCATTAATAATTGACTACATGGATTACTTTATTGATTGAATAACTAGATTAATTAATTAATTGTTGCTTCCGGGAAATGGCACACGATTGAGGCGTATAACACATAGGACAAGCTCATCACATCGTCATTCTCGTCGAAAAATGATGTGATGATGATGATCCACGTGGACAGGAGGCATCGCTAAGCCATTTTCGATCGCCTCGTTCACCAATAAGGGCTGTATGCAAGTAGATCCCCTCTACGCTATTTAGGGCTAGCGCGGCACTCATCTGTTACTCCACTACACCACACATTCACACTATGCACATTCTCGCAGCTAGATTTTGAATTTTGCGCCACATTCAGCCAATAGGCGTAAAACCCATGCCGCATACCGATATAAAACTAAAATTTACCTTAAATTAGCTTAAAACAATGAAATACGAACTAAAATGGAGACAATACATCACTTATATTCAAGACTAACCGAAAGCCACCAAGAAATCACGAAGAAACGCGAAAACAAGCCAAGGAAAACGTGGCACACACGTGGAAAACTGAATAAATAGGATTTAGACTACCAGATAGGACCATGAAAATCGTAAATTTCTCTAATTGAATTATTTTGGAAACAGAGTCGGATGGAGATGAGACACATTTTTTGTGCTCAGCATAATTTTCTGCGTTGAATAACACCCATTTTATGCGATTTAAAAAGTTTTTGGTGGCACTTTTGGTAGTTCTATGGAGCCAAGGGTTCGCCAGAGGGTGAGTCACGTTTTCGTGACTCCCAGTTTAAGGGGAATGTATTTATATAGGTATCAGTGTAGGCCACGAAAATTTCATATCTACCGCTCATGGTGTGCGTTACGTAAGGTAACCTTTCCACACCCGATATGATGAAGAGTATACCGATTTCATGATGTGCGGCCACAAATCGGTCTCTGTTTCGGGATGTGTGACGAGCGCCGGCATGGATACTCTTGCAACTTGATGGAACATTTACGACAAAAATATATTGATTTATTAGACGATGTGGTCATGAACTTTATGTATAGCAGATTCGGTAATAAGACGTCTTATTGGGTTGAAGACAACTTGCTAATTCACAGGTGAAATTCTGCTTTTTACGTGCTTTAATTTTTCATTTATTCTGCTATCCTTTGCCTTAGAGTTGAAGTGATTCAAGACTTTTGCGCTAAACTTTCCGATATGTAATAAATTTCCTTGGCCTCAAAGATCTGATTTAAATTCAATTGAGCACGTTTAGGATATAATTAAAAAGACTCACTAATTATCCGCTAATTACCAATATTTTCGATCAGGGGGATACTGAAGTTTATCCCCCACTCAATATGCATAATATACAGGGTGTCCCAAAAAAATTGAACGCTTGAAATTTTTCTAAT
>JAGGCA010000420.1:43272-63090 GCA_022876805.1 Osperalycus tenerphagus | reverse complement strand
ACGAGCTCGACAAGCACTCAACACCGACTCGCCAACTTTTACTAACTTTTACTCTGTGCTTCGTACCACATTCCTAAGTTCCACTGCGTACTCCGATCGTGTTAATTACTCCGACAATCAATAAACGGTCACCTAATCAGTATCCCTCTGCTGGACTCTCAACTACTATCCCCGGTCCGGCAGGTCGCTGCGTAATCCAAACTCAGCGCGCGACATACAGATCTGTACATATCTGTATATGTCGTCCATTAGTGAATTGTAAATCTCGTGACTCACGAGTCGTGAGTATACTGAATAATTCGGCGTTGGAATCAGTATTAAATGCATCCTATCTATCCGTGGTCAGAAGATGTCACGATCTCATTCGGCGCTTAGGATAAAATAGAATAGCAGAAATGTCGCTGTCAGGCAAATGCGCGAATTGCAGATACCAAAATTTCAAATCAATGACTATCACGTAATCGACATGGAGAGACGAACATATTTAGTTTACTGGTTCATGTGTGAGAATTGATAAAATTCTGTCTCGCGCCCATCGTCATCTGCACTAGATACTAAATGTGATTCCATGGGCCCTCGTACTCTTCGCTTAATATTTGGACTTGATCAGGCACGTTAGACGGCACTTGTGGCGTGAACCATGCCGTATTGAATATCACTGTGCACCTCTTCATCGGCTCGCGTTCAGCAATTTCAACACACGCCAGAAATGATGCATTTGTGACTCTCCAGCAGTCTTTGACGGAGAGGAAGCGCAACGTCTTGAAGTTGAGAATCGCCTTCACTCCCTCATCGGTTATATCAGCTGGATGACCGTCAGCACCGAAAACAGGGAACAGTGCATTCAGTTCCACTCTTGACACCTTAGGCAAGTTGGCGATTGAATTCAGTACTTCATCTGCCACGGATACTTCTTCGAGAGTCACTTTTTCGAGGTTCAGGCATAATTCGTGGATCCTATTGAGCGGTGACTGAACAACGAACCATAAGGCCTCTTTATCTTCAGCGTCACAAGTCTTCCAAACGCCTGCAAGATATTCTGCAAAGTGGTGTCTGTCAGATGACACTTGTCAATTGCAGTTCTTCCAACCGCATTCCATATTTTGACAAGCAACTGGTGACATTTTCTGTCAGAGTGAGAGAACGCAATCTGGCAATGGAAATACAGGGACACGTCCTGACCACAACGGGCACGAACACTCACCAGTTGATATCAGAAGTTGTCACGATTTCACTAAATCTTGGCATAAGTCTCAAAGCCTCCTCTAAGTCGACGTGCAGCTTCTCTTTCTTGTCTACCAGAACTCTGCTCTGGCGATGCACTCGCAGGTAGTCTTGATCGACCAGCAACGTCTGGTTGGCCCTTGTGTAGTCGTCACCATCAATCTTTTCTTGCCTCTCATCACTCCTTCAACCACTTCTTTCCACTGTTCACACACCAAGCGCATCTTGAGCAGCTTCTCGACCGGCATCTCTGAACACCTCGAACTGCAAATCATTCATCATTGCCTGTATTTTTGCAAATTGCATTTTTGACACTCGTCAATGTCAATAGTTCGGTGTCCAGATTGCGTCACTTCCTTCGTCTTTGGATGTTTGAGATTGACATCTCTCTTCAGAGTACGGGTCGAGTCGATCTGGTCGACTATTTATGACAATGCTGCACGCGCAACCCTCAACCACTATCGAACAAATTGTCGAAAGATGATATTCGAATTGTTTCCACGTTCGCTCTTTCTACAGTTCATCTTTCGTGCCAAGTCCATCTCCTACAGGCTTTCCATTCTGAGCCACAATCCTGAACATGGAATCGCCATCAGAAGAGAAGACGGTCTCAGGTGACGAGTTAGCGTCAAGACGTCAAAGCATGACACCGACTGAAGCGGGCGACAGTCCAATTGGCGCCGATTTCCAGTCGCTCTACCTCAAGGGAAATGTTTTCGAAGGTCTCTGGCGATGTGGCTTCACATCGATTAGCGCCGATTTCCAGTCACTCTACCTCAAAGAAAATGTTCTCGAAGGTCTCTGGCGATGTGGCTTTACGCGACCATCGCCAATCCAGTTGCGAGCGATTCCCCTGGCACGATGCGGCTTCGATCTGGTACTACAAGCTCCACCCGGCGCCGGCAAGACGGGTGTGTTCACATTGATGGCACTTCAAATGGTTTGCGTCAGTTCGAGCGATCTGCAGGTTCTCATCCTTACACCGATTCGCAAGCAGGCCATCTTCATTGCCGAAGTGATCAACGCGATCGGCGGCCATCGTGGCGGACTCAAATGCCGCCCGTTCAGAACTGGTGAGCAGAAGCTGACGAGCGATCTCAGAAAGGAGAACAACTGCCAGATTGCGGTGTCGACTCCCGGTCGAATCGCGCAGTTGATCAAGATGGGCGCAATGAAGACCGACTCGGCCCAGTTGGTGGTGATCGACAAAGTGGAGCAGTTCCTGGAGCGTGGGACGATCAGCAAAGTGGCCATTCAAGACATCTTCGCCAAGTTGCCGAAAGACAAGCAGGTGATCGCCACTTGTGACAAGCTCACCGGCGAAGTGATGGAGTTCATCTCGCAGTACATGCGAAAGCAGGCTGTCGTCGGAATGAGTGGTGATTGAGATGATGTAGCACTGGCTCGAAGAATGTTTGCGTTGTATTTCGACGTTCTGTTCCGTTCTTTCGCTCAATACATGAGAACCTTTTCAAATGTAATCCTCGGGTTTTGATTAAAATCGGTACACGCGTAGCAGGTTGACGACATATCTAGTACAAATTACAAAGCGCATAAGACATCTAATCGTAAATTAACAAACTCTGGCCTTGACACACGTGCCGCACACCCAGTCGATGGTGCGCGCTTTCTTCAACCCGGCACACTTGAGATGGACGAACACTCCGCCACAGTAGTCGCAAAACGCCATCTCCCATAGAGGTGAGTTCTCGTCGAGGAAGCTGCGACCGTCCGGGCACTCGCACTGCTCGGCACTGCACGTCCTCTCCACCTCGGCCAGTTCCCGGAATGCGTTTGGCTCGCGCTCCCAACTTGCATCTCTGTCATGAAAGCGAATACTGTGATCAAGTTAACAGAGCCCGTTAAAAAAGCTCAACCTTTCTGGTATGTAGATGCCGAACTCCTTCATCTCATTCAGGAACTGCTGGTTGTTGCCGCAGTGAGGGCACTTGAAGAAGAGGCCGTGGTGGAGCGCATTCATCTGCAAGCAGTCCTTGTGGAACCAGTGCTTGCAGCAAGGCGCGTAGAGACAGTTCCACGACTGAGTGCGCACTGCGACCAAGCAGATGCTGCAATCCAGATGACGGCTGAGTGCGTCACGCTTCAGTCTCTGACGAGGACGATGGTCGACGCAAAAGGATCTGAAACGCAAGATGCAAGACAATAGTCAGCATGGTGAGGAGTGAACATGGAAATGGTCGTACTCAAAGTTGCCGATGAACTGATTTAGCGTATTGTTGTCGAGGCCACATGGGAAGTGAAACTTCTTCTTGCATGTTTTCCTGCAGCACCCAATTGTAGCTCCTTTCTCCTTGCAGTAGTCGCATCGCTAATGATGATGAAACAAAAACACAATTAAAGCAAGGTTGCGATGCAGTCAGTACGGACCAATTTGGCGCCGCGACTCAGCTCCTTTCTGATGTCGTTGTCCAGGAAGCCTAGAATGCCGTCGTTGTCTTTGCCGCGCTGATGGAGACCACAGGCGAACAGCTGGAGAGAAAGTGATGGCTTCAACATGCACACCAGTATCAGCGTCATTCGACCACCTCTCACTCACCACACAGTAGTAGTGGGCTGTGAACTGCCCAGTGCTCATCAATTCGCCATACTTGTCGCCGTCGACGACACCAGACTTGCAAAAGTCGCACACCAGCGATGCGGGCGACGAGCTCGAGTCAGACGGTGCAGAGCTCGGTGGAAGGGCTGCTGGAACACGCCGGAGTGACACTGACTGCTAAATACGTTCGTCACTTACCTGCCATTCGTGGTGGACCTCGTGAGGACGGAAACGAGAAGATTGCCCAGCAGACAACGAGAACCAGGAATTGAGAGCATGAGCGCGCCAAACATGTTGGGTTTGGTTGGATGACGTCACCCAACCAATCAGAACGCGGCACACATTCAAAATCATTTTCGTTTGCTCGCACATGTCCGATTTTTCACCTATTCGACACTCGCTTAATAATCGACGGTTTTCCTTCTTGCACGTCACTTGATCCGATCAAGTTGATCGGCCGCTTGTTCATGTGTGGATTCTGGTTCGGGTCTTTTGTTCCATTGGTCTTGACCGTCATCCGCAATGAGCGACTGGGAACTCAGCAAGGAGAATGTGCGACCGATTCGCCAGGGTCGCAAAATAGACTGCCTTCGAGCGGCACTGACGACCGGACAGGATGACAACAGAGAAGAGACCAGACGGTGAGACCGACATTGTCGTTTCATTTCATTGTCTTGTTTACTTTTTGCAGAGAATTCGAGGCCGAACTGCGAACATACTCGGGTGACGACCCTCTCTCGGTGTGGACCAAGTACATTAGCTGGCTCGAACAGAACTATCCACAGGGCGGCGAGGAGGCCAACATGCACAAAATAGTCCAGAATTGCGTGTCGCTCTTCCATGACGATCACAGATATAAGGAGGATAGCAGATTGCTCGACGTGTTCCTGAAGTACATCCAGTTATGCGTTGATCCTCTCGAGATATTCGACTTCATGTTCGACAACTCTATTTGCGTGTCGCACGCTGGTTTCTTCGTCAACTGGGCCTGGCACCTGGAGAACTGCAACAACATTAAGAAAGCCGACAAAGTGCTGCACTTGGCCCTCGGCGTGAATGCAGAGCCCAGAGAAGCGATCCTGACAGCACAGAGACAGTTACAGGTGCGCGTTGCGCGAACGGTGGCCTCTCAGGATGGCGACGAGCTCAACGAGAACGTTCCGACTGACTACGAACTACGGAAGGCTCTTCAGGGACTGAAGATGAAAAAGAGCAAGAAGGGACCGCAAGCGCCTCTTACTCGAGTGGGTCGAGGAATCAAGGACTATGCAAACGGACTGAAGGCAGTTCTCCCCGAAGTCAGACGAGGTCAGAACAGCAAGCAAGTGCCAATATTTGTCGACGAAAACGAAGAAGCGAGTCAGATGTGGAATGGCGATGTCCCTGCTCCAAGACGAGTGGTATCTCACCAGAGAGGCCAGGAGAACGAGATCAAGCCGGGGAAGTGGAACGAAAACGCACTGAAATTGAAACACGCACCGAAGATGGTCACCAAACTAGCATTCGAAATTCATGTGGACGAGGAAGACGCCGAGAGTCCTGCACCACAGCTCAAGCCACCGGAAAGCAACTCGCTGAAACTCCGTAAGCAGAAAACCGAATTAGCAGCACGGATCGTGTGCTTCGACAAGGGCGAAGACAATTCGCAATTCTATTTCGACGAGAAGATGATCTACGCGGGAGGTGAGGAATTCTCATTTGAAGAGGTCCGATTGCAAAAGTGGATCGTGGCGAAAAACAAGGAAAGTCAAAAATGCACCACGACGGGTTCATAGTCCACGATCGTGTTCGTGTGTTTAGCATTTTATTTCGGAAGTCTGATGTTGCGCTACATGGAAAATTATATCATTGCCGAGTATGTATGATCATTATTGTTACATATGTGTGATGCTGCTTACTAGTTGACAGACGCTTAACTAACTACGCACTACTCTACTCATTCATTCATTAATTAGTTATAGATTTAGTGGTAGAATCTCGTTTCGAATCGTGCATAACGAAAATCATCGAAGCGCATTACGATACACCAAACAAACCGTTTGCCAAACAGTTCACATGGTTGTTTACCGAATTTTCGTTTCGTTTCGTTAGAAAAAAAATGCATACAAAATCAATATCAACAGAATTAATTTAGCTTAGTTTAGTTGTCCTTCTTCGTTACTTTTTTCGATTACTGAATGGAGCACGAGAACAATCATGTGGGTGGTGAACTTCAAATGCAATCGCAATCGTGAAATGTGTGTGGCATTGAAGGAAAACATCATTAATGTTACAAATGTGTCTTGGTGTTTGGCACGGTTGATCAAGATGCGTGTAAAGACAAGCTGGAATCCCGCCAATTAAACTGGGTTATAACCGGATTAAATACACGAGAGCCAATTGCACAGAGAGAAGCAAGCAATTAATTAATTAGTCTCGGAAAACGAGCGAATGTCGGTTCGAAAAAAAGATGCTACGAATGCGAATGCCTATGACAGAGAATCTTCCGCCGACGACGTTGGCTGGAAAATATTGGCAAATATGAGTCGAATCGGTTGATCGAGTCCGAATACGAATTCGGGATGGCTTTGAGTTGAACGAAAAAACTGTAGTTTTGGCCTTGCAATGGGACTAAAAATGTTGAGGCATTAGAGAACGAAACGAACGCAACGAACCATACTGACGGCGAGACGATGCTAGTCGAATGCAAATGCGGGTGCGACTGATACATATATAAGAAATAGCGTTCGTTAATTGTGTAGAAGGGTGCAAGATTCGATGGGAGCCGCCGAGTCGTACCTAAAGGAAAAACGTGTCTTTAACTTCATACGTTAAGACAAAACTCAAGGCATGTTGAATAAATCGTAATACGTACAGCGTGTCGGTGTCCTGTGTCGGCTCGCCCTGCAGCTGGCATGCGTTAGTGAGGGTGCCCGCTCCGCAGTCACAGAAAAACCTAATTTAAAATGCACATAGTGTCAATTACTGATTCACTGCCGACAACACGTCTTCCTCACCTGTCGTGGCGAATAAATTCGACATCGTGGCCCGAGTGACAATTCTTAATACAATTGATGCAAATCGCGTTCCTGTCAGTTGTGTTGCACGTTCGACACCTGCAAACGAACCGAAAACATACACAATCAAAACGAACGTACCACTGGTGGCCACTCATGTCACTCAAGGATGGGGTAACTCACCGAAAGAAGTCGTGCATCGGGAAACTTGTGTAACTGGAAATCTTGTACAGACATTGGCCACCGTTCACTGCCTTCTCCACCAGATTGTGGTTATCGAATATCTTGTTCCCCTTCAGTATCGGATGCACTCCACTCGCCAGGCACAGTCCTCCGAATCGGTTGTTGAATATCTGGTTGAACTCGAGTGTGGCGGTGGCGTTGTTGGTGATTTCGACACCAGCTGCCAGGCCATCAAAGATGCGATTTCGCCTCAGTACCGGGTGACTTTGAGTGCTGATCAACACTCCAGCTTGAGCATTGCGGAATATCTCGTTCTCTTCGAGCACTCCTTTGCCGCCGTTGAATATACAAACACCGCCATCGCGTCCGTCATAAATCTTGTTACGGATCAGCGTCGGATTACTATCGGTTTTAATCCACACGCCAGCCATCGCGTTGTCGAATATTTCGTTCTGTTCGAGTCTGCCGAGACCGCCGTTATAGACCAGCACGCCGCCGTTCTGACCGCCCCAAATCTTGTTCCGTTTGATCACCGGATTCGAACCGGTGCGAATCTGGACACCGGAGTACAGGTGATTGAATATGTCGTTCTCCTCCAGCTTGCCGTGTCCGTTATCATAGAAATAGACACCAACTTGTTTGCCGCTATGAATGCGATTTCGTCGCAGGATCGGCACACTGCCGGTAGTGATCCACACACCGGCCAGAGTATTGGCGTAAACTTCGTTCTCCTCGATCAGTCCCTGGCCCTTCTCGTGAACGTAGATACCACCGTGCTGTCCGTGATGGATCTTGTTGTATCGCACGATTGGGTTGCTAGCCGTACGAATTTGAATGCCAGCGAGCGCGTTGCCATAGATGTTGTTGTGCTCGATCAATCCGCGACCTTCACCGAAGATGTAGACACCGCCCTGATGTCCGTGGTAGATCTCGTTCCTTCGGATGGTTGGGTCGCTCTGCGACGTGATCCACACACCAGCGAAATTATTCGAATGAATGCGGTTCTCGATAAACTGCCCGCGACCGTTCTCGTGCACGTAAATGCCACCTGTCTGTCCGTGGTGGATTTCGCAGCGAACGACAGTGGGATTTGCTTCTGCCTTGACCTCGAAGCCGGCGATACGATTGTCGTGTATGTCGTTAGCCTCGAAATAGCCGAGGCCCTTGTCGAAGGTGAACACGCCGACATCCCGACCATGGTGGATGTGATTTCGCCGCATAACCGGACTGGCGTGATTCTTCACCCAGACGCCCGCCAACGCGTTTCTGCTAATTTCATTCTCTTCGTAAGTGCCATGTGCATAGTCAGTGATGTAGAGACCAACGTTCTCGCAATCACTGATGTCACAGTTGCGTATGATCGGTTCTGCACCGTGACCTGCCACACACACGGCGGCGCCAACCACGGACGTGCTGCGAATGATGCAGTGGTCGATGATTGGCGATGAATGGTCTGTGATTTCCAGGCAGTAGTGCTTCTGGTGCGAGATCGATGATTGCGTGTCTGGCGAGAATTTGAGCGTCACGTAACCTAAATATGCCTCTCGCGCACCGTCAATGAACATAATGGTAGACTCGTTTTCCTTTTGTAGGACCACGTTTTCTGCCACATTTCCGGGCGCTGTTTGAAGATAACAAAAAAGGATCAGTAAAACGGTTGCCACCTAATAACTGTGAGAGCAAATAAACTCACCAGCACCGATCAAGGCAACAGTGCTATCGATGACAATATACTCAAGCCTGTAAATGCCCGTGTGAATTAAGACGAGCGCTTGGCCGAGCTCTTCACTGTAATTATACGCCTGCTCGACCGTATCAAAATAAATGATGTTGCGTCCTTTGTACCGTTCAGGGCTGGCCTCGTATTGCTCCTGCATGCCCGGCTTGACGTGAACGCCGTGATACAGCCGCTTGACACTTTCCTTCCACGGATTGTCGTGCTCACAGTCTTCCACGGCGACGAACTCGAACTTGGTGTTTACACAGTTAGGGAATAGTGGGAGATCGTACTCGAATAGACTGTGATATAAATTCTTCCACAGCTCGCAGTCATTGGCGATGTTGTAGAACCGCTTACACACCTGCGACACGCGACATAGGTCTTGCTCGTACAGATACGAGAAGATGGTCAACAGGATTTCGTCGGGCAGCTGGCATAGCAGATACGATGACATGCCGGGTGGCGTGCCTATGCGGAGATCGAAACCGAAATGATAAAGTGCAATAACATAAAATTTCATGTGCACTGCGAATGCACTCATACTGACTTTCGCCTCCATTGTGGTACCCATTTAGCGATCGTCGTGTCCGCTTCCGAGGCACGACGCCCGATGCTGAACAGTGAAGCGATGATGGAGACGATGAAGAGACGCCTGACGAGGACGACGATGAGGATGAGTGCGACGTGCACGACGAGGGTGAAGCGGCGTCCGTCTGAATGACGGGCAAAGACAGCTTGCGGCGAAGGTCGTAGGGCGGCTGGTGGTGAACAGTGGCAACCGGGTTGAGGGTGCTGGTCGATGACAGACAAAGAGGCGTGACGCAATACGAGACGCGGTGGGGTACAGATGGAGACGAGACTGACGGACTTTTATTTGAACTGCTTTCCAGTTCCGATGTGCTACTCTGGACCTGCTTGCTGCACTCTGCACAGTGTGCAACAGGAACGGGTCAGATTACCGTCGAACACGTGCTTCCTTCATGTCAAATCGGTGTATTTCTCACCTCCATCCTTGGATGATGAAACAAACAGTCGTTTGACGCTCTTCTTGCGCGTCCGTTTCAAGCTTCGTCGCGCTCGTGACAGATTGCTGGACATGGTCGGTGGTGGCTGGTCGGCAGTGGACTCCTGAAAAAGGCCAAAAATCGGCTAAATGTGTTGAAAACAAGTCACGAGTCGAGACCAATCTGTCATCGCAAGCTTGCAGACATTTTTGGTCGAACACAAAGACGACCAAAATTTGAACGAAACGCACGCCAGGTGGCGGTAAGAACGCTGTGAACAATTTCCATCGGAATCGGAATCACTCATGAAATCAGTGAAATGTAACTAAGTCAACCGTTAAGCGGTGTAATTCCCAATAGAGATAAAGAAAAGTGAAATCTCACACAGAAAATAAATGATACTTTTCAATAGAAAGCTTTGATGATGTTAAAACTTGGTGCTCGAAGGATCGCTGCTCGCCTGATAAGCGCAGAGCAGAATAACCCGACAGTAACAAACATGCCAATTTTTAATAATTCGTCAAGTGGTGCAACTTTAATAATTTAAGGATAGATGCGTATCGCATGATCGTTTCGTTCGAATTCGTCGTAATGAACAGGATTTCTATACGTATGTAATTCATTTCATTTTGCATTCGATTCGTTTTTCGTTTATAATGATAAATCTCGCATCACAAACATCAACAGCGAAGAAGAGGCGAAGCTCAGTTTATAAATAATTATACTAAACGTAAAGCTAGTAAAAACGGAGATGAATTATGAATAATATGTTAATATATATGATTTGGTTATACACGTATTTACAGTAAACCAGTGCATGATAGTGAATACCATCGTTCAATTCGTTGACTGTGTTGAGTTGCTTGCTTTGCGCCACGTTCACATGATGCTGAGATGCATTCACATTTCGCTCGCCATCTCAAATGCGTGCATCCAACACACACAACACCGAGACGATCGACGAGCGTTATCACAATGAGCGAAAAACCATCGACACGACAGGCTTGGCACCGAGCGCGAGTGGCAATGACAATGATCAATGTTGCGTTGTGTTAATGACACCGCGTCACAATAAACCGTTAAGCATCAGTAGCTGTTCTCGTGTCCGGCCAGGATATACAAGTTCGACGGACTGTTCGGCTCATCTGTCGGTCTGCTTTCCAGCGCGACGATCCTGGAATATGCGTATAATTTGATACGTTAATTACGATCACACATGAGTTTCGCAGACACACCGCACCTGTCATTGCCCAGCATGCGAAATATCCTCGACTGGTCGTATATTTCCTGTACGACCTCGTTCGTCTTGAAGCTTCGTCCCTGCATACCGTACTTGTGAAACGCGAGTACCGAGTCCGTGAGACAAACTGCAACAGCAACTACGTGAGAATCTTTTTAAAGTGAATTCAATCTCGACTATCAGTATTACCGATTGACTCAATAGGAAAATCGAAATGCAGTTCGGCGGGTTGCTTGCGACTCGACTTCAATTTGCCTTGCAGGTTAACCAATTTGACTACATCTGGTTAGAAAAACAATCGAGAGTGAAACAGTGAACTTGACTTGCAAGCGAGATCGACTCACTATCGTGGCACACGAGGATGGTGTCCTTGTCCAACTGAGTGACGCTCACGAGATTCACCTGTTCGTGTCTGGGCACCACCGTCTCGGTCCCATCGTTGTCCCCAAACCAACTGGCTGACGAGTTAAGGTTGATCATGTCTAGCCTCAAATAGCCCTTGTCGTATCCCCTCTTCACCCCGATGCACAGCATTGGATACTCGAGATCAGGCGTGATAATCATCTCGAATGTGCTCAGTTTCGAGGGTACGTAAAATTCGAATTGCTAAAACAGATTCTTATGTTGAATTCCGGTAATCGAGTAAGGAAGTCAAAAGTACCTTACCTTAAGAAGCATGAATTTGTTCAGCGGGTTGTACCATTGCATTAGGAATATTCCGTTACTAGTGGCACCACAGAGGTATTTGTATCCGTTGTACGGGTTGCGACCTACGCAGCACGTGATGCAGCCCTTCGTGTCGGACACCTTCGAGGTAGCGGTGAACTTGCGCGGCACGAACTTCTCCGGTATCCTATTGATCATTGAGTCGACAGGCAATGAGAAACGATGACTGCCCTTCGAATGTAGTTGCACGAGGTCGTGTCTGTACAACTGCGGCGTCTTTCCTCCGGACAATGCCATGAGCACATCTTTGATCACAAACATCCACGTGGTCCGTCTCGGGTACAACTGGTCCATGGCCGCGTCGTGTAATTCGTTCAAATTAAGAGTGTAAATGCCCTCCTCACATCCGAACAGGATGTGCTGGTCGCGCGTTTCCGGATGCACCCAACTGGCAGCACAGTTAATCTTGAGCGGACACCCGTTGAACACCTTCGAGAAACATGCGCCCATGTGCACCTTGGGCGTCGGCGGCAGTCCGTTGCTCACCGGCCGCGTTGGCGACAGGTTGCCGTGCTTCTTCTTGTCCTTACGACGTGGGGGAGCCTCGGGTGGTGGACCATTCGGTGGTTCGACTTCGATTTGCGGCACTGACGATGAGCTTTCGCTGTTTGTCACGCCATTCAAGCTGGAACTGTCAACAGACTCCGCTCTTTGTGAACCCTGACTGATGTCGCCGTTTTGAGTGCGCGGAGTTGATGGTGGAGTTGAGAATTCTTCACCATCTTGCTCTCCCTCGTCCTTGACATCGGCGCTCGCATTATCCTGCAATGCACATCCATGAAACTATTCACTCAACTTCGAAGATTGCGTAGATATGCAATAACTCAACAAAATACGATTCAATCAAAGCTCTAACGGAACGCAATACTAAGTAAAACGCTTCTTACAAAGAGCGAATCGCTATTCCGCCGACTGGAATCACTCGCAGTCCGTCGCTGGTGCGAGGCACGGACATGTTGCTGAAGGCGTCTCTGCATCTGCATCTGCATCTGCATCTGCATGTGAGCATTTCTCGCAAGAGCACCTTCAGGCATTTGTATTCCTCTCCTCCCAAATGGAACAGATGCGTTTACTCTGTCCCATCCCGTCAATGGATGCTTTGCGAACGCACAGAGAGGCTCGAGAGTAAGTATAATGGGCTAATGGGCACAGTGACGATCGACACAATTAGCACGCCTACCTTTTTCGGAAGACCATCACTATTTTCCACGGGAAGAGTGGACCTGAAACGAGAAATAACGCAGTTAGTGACTGGTAAATGAGATTCGCTGGGCCATGCAGTGATAGTGCAGTAACCGCATGCTTACTGGTGAGCATACAGTTGAAGAGCTTGGTGAGCTTGGTCCAGAGCGGCTAAGCTGCCCTCGTGGCCTCTGCAATGGCACACAAAATACGCGTGGGTGATGTGCATCGTGCACTCAACTCTCTCACATCAGTCTAATGTTTACCTCTGCAAAAGCTCTTCATCTACAATCTCCAATAGACTCCTAAATGATACATAACAGAACACAGAACATACTTAATGACGAGTGCTTGCGAGGCAAGAACAGAAGACAAGAGATGAACAGAACTAACCTCCGATTGAGCCTCAAGATACTTGAGCGCCGTAGAGAGAGAAAGGTAGACGGTGCAAGAAAGCAATGAGAAGGAGAGATAGACGAAGGCGCGACAGTGTCACTCACTTTTTGACAGCTTCATTCTCG
The DNA here is from genome assembly GCA_022876805.1 of Osperalycus tenerphagus. Taxonomy (NCBI): domain Eukaryota; kingdom Metazoa; phylum Arthropoda; class Arachnida; order Sarcoptiformes; family Nematalycidae; genus Osperalycus; species Osperalycus tenerphagus. The sequence goes on along the minus strand of JAGGCA010000420.1, from coordinate 49,737 downwards.
GGATCTTGCTCCATCCAAGCAGTGGCCAAATCGTACTGGTCACCATTGATTGGCGTTTCTTCTGTAATGCCCCACGCTAGCGAGATATCAGTTCGGTGCTCTTGTTCGTTGTCGGTCGACAGTTGAGTGCGCAAAGGAACTTCAAAACTGATGCTCTCCATTTGCAGTTCGGATCGCGATCGTTGCTTGCATCGAGCGGATCCTTTCGACGCGATTCGTCGCGGCACGTCGACAACCATACCTTCGTCATCAGGATCGAGATCAGGCGTCAAATTACTGTAACTGTGAGGATTATTAACACGCTCGAGCAGTTCTTTCATCAACCGTCGCGTCAAGTTGCCTAGCAGGAACGGGTGATAGATGAACCGTTCGGCAGGCGGCCGCTTCTTTGGATTCTTGGTGAGTGCCACTTTGATGAAGTGGTGAAAGTTGGGCGACCAACGGTTCTTGTCTTTGAGCGTTGGTGGCTTGAAGCCGGACTTGGACATAAGGAAGAGTGCGCGCATCGGGTGCAGGTCGAACATGGGAGGCTGTAGTTCAGCCAGCTCGATGGCCGTTATGCCAACTGCCCAGATGTCGCACTGCTGGTTATAACCGCCCTTCCGCTCGACTGCGGCCACCTCGGGGGCCATCCAGTAGGGCGTCCCAATGAACGAGCGTCGCTTGTTGATGGTGGCCGTGATCTGTGCCGAGACCCCAAAATCAGCCAGCTTGACGTCTCCCTCGTCGGTGAGCAGGATGTTGGCGCCCTTGATGTCTCGGTGCATTTTGCCCATCTGGTGCAAGTAGTTGAGTCCCTTGAGCGTCTCACGACAGACAAACGCTATCTGGGTTTCAGAGAGCGGGCCCGTCAAGTGGTAGATGTCTTGCAACGAACCGCCACCGCAGTACTCCATGCAGATCCACAGCTTATCACGGCGCAGGTACGATCCGAAGAAGGCGACCACGTTCGGGTGTCGGCAGTCCTTCATCATCAAGATCTCCTGCTGGATGATGCCGAAATCGTCACCTGGCTCCAGCTTGATGATCTTGATGGCGGCCAGCTCGCCAGTCGACAGACGCTTAGCCTACAAGTGAACAGTCAACGAGAACCGAAAACCGTGTCAGCGAACGTGGTGATGGGCCCATGAGGTGGTCCCTGTCTCGAAAACTGACCTTATAGACATCCCCATACGTGCCACTGCCGACCCGCTGCACCAATTCGTACTCGTCCTGAGGGTTCCGTCGCGAGATGTCCGCTGACGAGGAGGACGACGAGCCGGACGAGTGTGCGGACAGCATGTGGACGGTGGCCGTCAATGGGCGAGGACCAGAACGTGATCAGTCAGTCGATGTTGTTCTGGCTCGACTTGATCAGTTGGATTCAGTCGACACGCCATTTTTTGTTTGCATGCGCACAAACATGAGTCAGTCACGCATTCCTGATTCAGTGAACGGCACCGAGACCGAGATAGAGGAAGTGGCGCGACACCGAAACCGAGCCAAGCGCTACGACCAGGTGTGTAATGATGATAAATGCGTGACGAGCGTATAAATTGGACTCGAGTCGAGTGCAGACCTCTCACTGACACGATTGTCTAGCTGACAACGAGCTGCAATCAGCAATCAACCACTTGCGATGGCACCAAACAAAGTGCTCGTGTTTGGAGCGTCTGGGATGACGGGAAGTGCTGTGGTGCGACGTGCCCTGCAATCAGGTAACGGATCATGGTCATCGTGCTGCGTGCGATGCGATTTCAAACTTTTGACCAACTTGAAACTTGTCAATTCTGTCTGGTATCAACTCTGTCTGGTATCAACTCTGTCTGGTGTCGCCGCCATGCGATGACGATGATACACTTTCAGATCCTGATGGTCCTGACGGACTGACGAGTCTTGTGTGCCATATTTTTTCTTCATTATTCAGTCAGTTAATTGGTCTGAACTGTCGAATATGTTGATCCGATTGGCATTTCGCACGTGCATGCTACGCTGCCCGCTTTCTGCCAACTGTCACCGTTCCCTGGCCACTGTCAGTCACTCGCCATCTGCTCGCACTTCCGAGTCGACCTCTTCCGATCTTGTCGTAGAACGCCTGCAAGGCGAGCACCAGGAAGGCATCACCGTGATGGCATTCAACCGATCATCGTCGAAGAACGCGCTCAGCGCGAGTATGGCATCGTTCATGGTCGATACTCTCGAACAACTCAGTCACGACAAAAGAATTCGGGTGCTCGTCTTGCGTAGTCTGGTCTCAGGGGTGTTCTGTGCGGGTGCAGACCTCAAAGAACGAGTGGCTATGTCACACTCACAAGTGGCCGCTTTCGTTGATAAACTGCGCTCGATATCGCAGCAGGTGCACGACTTTCCTGCGGTGACGATCGCGGCTCTGGACGGCGCCGCGCTTGGTGGTGGACTCGAGTTAGCGCTGGCGTGCGATCTGCGAGTGGCCGCGAAACCTGCAAAGATGGGTCTGGTCGAGACAAAACTGGCCATAATGCCGGGCGCGGGAGGTACACAAATGTTGCCCAGACTCATTGGTGCGGCGAAAGCAAAAGAACTCATATTCACAGGACGAATCATCGACGGTAGCGAGGCCCATCGAGTGGGACTGGTGAACGAGGTGGTTGAGCAGAACGCGGAAGGTGATGCGGCCTACAAACGAGCTGTGCACGTCGCCGAGGAAATCGTACCACAGGGACCTGTTGCGTTGAGGATGGCCAAACTGGCTATTAATAGGGGCTTGGAGGTGGACTTGCGGAGCGGTCTCGACTACGAAGGTGCCTTCTACGCACAGCTCATCCCCACCAGGGACAGGGTTGAGGGATTGACGGCATTCGTTGAGAAGAGAGTACCACGGTTCAAGGGCGAGTGATGGCGGAAAACGTGGTCCAAAACGTGGTCCCTTTGCCAGATACATGATTAAATACGTTTTTATCACAAATAAGCCGCCATTTCCTTTGGCAACAGAAGTAAACGTATTCGTATAAAGAAATAACGAGAGTCGGGGATCATTTTGTTGAACACGCATCAATTGGAGCTGGCATTACCTACCTAAATCTCGTTCTCGTCTTGTCTGTTTGCATTCGCACTTTCATGTACATCGCACATCGCGCATCCGATCATCTTGTCACCGCTAATCTCTTGAGCAGCTCAGCGACAATTTAAATATGTACATTTACTTCCCGTTCTCAGGTTACGAAGTGACGGCATTCGTTCGCGATCCAAGCAAATTGAACACGGATCTGAATGGCGCTATTCGCATCGTCGGCGACGTGCTCAATGCCGAAGATGTGAGCCGAGCTGTTCGTGGACAAGATGCCGTCGTCATTGTTTTGGGCACACGCAACGACCTCTCGCCGACAACAATGATGTCGGAAGGCACGAAGAATATTTTGGCAGCAATGAAAGAGAGTGACGTAAAGCGCGTGTCAGCATGTTTATCGTGTAAGCTGAATAACAAAAATTACGCAAATTGCACAATATGTTAATGTTGGAGGTCATGAAAGAACGCCATGAAAATGATGTACTGCACTTGAAAGAGTGGAGTGTTTATCGACGTATTTATCGATGTGTTTATCGGCATTCTTCTATTTTCCTTTACTCTTTTTTTCTTTTGTAAGCCTTCATTTTCTGGGATGCTAACAAAATTCCACCAAGTTTGATTCCCGTTACACAAGACCACGAACGGATGTTGAGTGCACTCGAATCGAGTGATCGCGAGTGGGTTGCTGTATGTCCGCCGCATATCGAAGGTAATCGATGGTTGTGCTAACTCTAACTCATTAACACGGTCATCAGTTGTGTAATGAGCGTCTCTAATTGATCTGCCGCTAGATTGCCCAGCACGTGGGAACTACCAGCTCAGAAACGATGCGCCAGTTGGCCGGATCATATCGAAGGAAGACCTGGCCGACATTCTCCTCCGGTGTCTGACCGACAACGAGCATGTTGGCCACAAAGTCGGAATGGGCTACGCGCAGTGATCGATATAACCGGCATCGTGATCGTATTTCATCAGGATATGCGTGCGGGCTCTCTTATTGGTACTTGAATGTTGCACTGTGCCTGCTGCATTAACGATGCTATTTTTGGATCGGTGCACCTCGGCGTCGTTATCGATCGTTGAGAAAACATTTGTTGATTTTCCAAAACAGCGTTAAATTCCTGACAATATGTAGTGTTCCATTTCTCCCCTGCGACCCTCTTCTCGATAGAACTCTCTTCGTTGTTCCGCTTTCGTCTTGCTCTCCGGAGACCATTTTCATATTTTCCATGGCGCACTTAACTTGAGTGTATCGAATTGCAATTACAATGAATAACGAGTGCAGTGCAGCAGCCCGGCTTCCACGTCCTAACAAGTTAGGTAAACGATTTTCTTCTGTATATGTATCGACGCCTGTCATTGGCGGGATTCGAATCCGTTTTCCAATTCGATAACGACACTTGACTTTCGGGTAACGGTAGCATTAGATGTGAGTCTCGATTTGCCTCTGGCTATAAAGAAGAGAAGAGAGACGTCTATCCAGAGAGAAGGGAGAGATGAGAGCAACCTTTTTCTTTAACACGATTGCTTTACAATATTGTTTTCCACCTTGTAGAATGTTGCAATAAATCTGCTATTTAGGGAACAAATTAACTTGGCACATTGGCATTCATGCAGCATGAATCATGAATCGTGCTGCTTGGGCAACGAAAAGCAACGCAACGCGACATTTCGTATGTGCATTGGCGACGAAACTCTCTTCGAGTGTGTACGACGTAGTTGTCGATCTAATCTTGATGCCGATGTTGTCAACCACTAACAACGATCATGTTTGCGCAAATTCGTAGACCAACTCAGAAGCACGTCGAGAACACAGGAACTCACTATTTGGTTATTTATAACCGCTACATATCATTACCGTAATCGAAATGCGATTATCATTTTGTTCGTAATTGAGAACGCGATTTCATGGCTCGCTCCAATGACTTTTTTCCTCGTTCCGTTTCTCTTGTTTTTCTCGTCATCACATTTTTCGATCGCCACCAGATTAGCGACCGATTCACGACGACGAGGGAGGAAGAGTCATCGCGAAATGTCGTCTTGACAGCGGCGGAGGCGAGAATATTTGGCCTACTGAATTTAATGCTGAATGACTGTGGAGTGGAGGTGGTGGAGAAAAAGGGAACAGAAGTTGATTCGAAGGATCGAAATAAGACGAGAGAGAAAGATGGACGTCACCGCGACGTTATCGATGCCATTCTTTAATCAATTCTTTAGCTTTTGGAAAGAATTTAAATGACACTGCGCGCGATGCACGATAAATCAAACGAATTCTTTTGAAAACTGAGAATTGGATTGAATAGTGAATTGGAAAAATGAATTGAATTGAGAATTGGCGCGTCGTCGCACCAGCAGGCAAAAAAGCAGAGTGCTATCAACACGTTTCAGTGAAACGGTTGGACGGTTTCACCATATGCACAGTTCAGCCATCCACCATCCAACACCATTCATCATCGCCAGACAAGGTTGGTCGCGTGCTGTACTAATCACACCTAATCCCTAACTAGACACAATTCATATTATCGTTATAAATTATAACGCATTAATGGCCTTATCTTAATGGCATTCACTCTTTCGCAATTTGTCGCCACCTCTCAGCTCACTCTTACTCGGTTTTTCACTCATTCCACTCTCGTGCCACCACTCTAATTCTCCGTTTTATTACCTTCTTCTCACATGGCCGCTTCAAATAATAATTTACGGCAGCGATTAGAGCGCTCTTCGCTTCTTCTCTGGCTCTAGTTAATTATGCATTCTGAAGTGCCACTCTAGATAGACCAGTAAAAACAGCCTGTATTCGCCGACTGTCCATCAGTGGCTGGATGTCACTCGAAGTGGTAGCCGGGAGAAAATCTGCGTGCGTCATCCGCGATAGTGGTAATAGACTTAGCCGCACAACAAGCATTAAGAACGCTATCCGCTTATATATCGCACAATGAGATCGTCAATACATACTTTTACGGCATGATTCACGATTAAAAGGAAATTAAATCACTCAAAATTAAAGTGAGGAGTCATTAATAATGATAATGAAGAACGACCACTTTACAGATTTGATCTAATTATAAATCACGGGTTGATTGCATTCACGGTGAACAAGTCGAGGTAAAAATATGAGAAGTTTTACGCAAATTTGTGCGCACTCTCGTCATCCATGATGTAAGTACCGATGATTGAAATTCTCATATTCAATGATCAATGCGGGATTTGAGCCCGCACCATAGCGAATATATTTGTGTCGTTGATGATCCTCTCTGTCGAATGGAGAAGATCAGCCGTAAATCAAGTGTCGCGCATCACTGGAAAGGAAAGTGAATCGAATCGCGATAGGACAGGATGCAGGACTGGATACAGGACGTTGCTCGACCGATAATCATCAATTACCATTGAAAAGTAATTAAAGGCGCATTGGCGTTCGTTTAGTGTGTTTCATGTTCATT
>JAGGCA010000420.1:21052-31485 GCA_022876805.1 Osperalycus tenerphagus | reverse complement strand
GATTGCCGATTGCCGATTGCCGATGTCGACTGTGCTCTGTGTCCTGATCGCTTACAATGCACCTCTGAGTCGCTCCTCGTTGTTGCATCACCACAGCGAAATGCGGCGCGTTTTCTGTATTTTCGGCAACGTTGTAACCAACTGGCTGCCTGCATGATGACTCGCTCAACAAACCCTTTAATAGCGGGCGATTAGACAAAACGACGCCGATTTGGCTGGAAACTAACTGGCAGACAATTGTTATTGTTATGGGCGAGGAGAGGAGAGAGAGCGGTCAACGAAATGACCGACGCGCAGCAATAATCATCGCATATCAGGTGTATTCATTCTCATTGAGCAGGTAATGGCCATAATCAGGTCTCTCGAATGACCACAAAGCGCATTTGGCTGTTTTGTTTGCATGGACCGATGGCCACCTGGAGAACGACATGGTTGCGCCAGTGCGACATAAACACAAAAGCGGTGGGCATAATTCGACGCCGATTCGGATCGCAATTGCAACAGCAATCTGCAATTCACATTTCGTGAACCGGGCTCATATCGAGAGCAGCCGTGATGATGGCGATGAGGGATGAGCGATCAGTTGGGCGATCACTGTCTGCTCAGTACTGTGTCACCTGCACGATTCACACCGATCCATTGTTATTACATGCACCCGAATTACCGGTTCTCGGCGTGTTGTTATTTTTGCGCCATACAAATCATTATTAATGCGCTACATTGACATTATCGAGTTTGTCGAGCTAGATGTGTTCCATGGTCACGGTGACCTCTGCTTCGAATGCATTAATATAAACGAGTACAGAGTACAGTCAAGTTGTAGTGTTGGAAGTGAGGCAGAGAGTGGAAATGAGAAAAGAGTCCAGAGAAGTGGCAAACTGCGATCGCAAATCAAATCAAGAGAGTTGCGAGAGTTGCGTTTTAGCCAAATCAGGACGCTGCGTTTGCACTCCGATGATGGTCACTCGGACAACGGGTTCGCGGCTCTTTTCACTGTTACAGTTTCGCGCGAGGAACTGTCCGCTGTCCAGTTGAGTGCTGCATGCTGGCCACGTGCACCATTATGGTGTTTTTTCGCACAATTAGATTAGTGGTCAAAATGCAAATGCCTAATCAGCTTAAGTGTGATGCGCGTCGCCTGTTCGAACGCTGGCCGCGCGTCTCGCTCATAATTGCCGATTGTCGTACTCGACAGTTCGCAGTTCGTAGTTGGCACCTTCCCGTTGAGCACAGTCCACACTCACTTGCAATCCAAAGCCGGATGGTGATGGTGAAGCTGTCAGGCGGCCCTCCAGGGACTTAACTGGTTTATTTCTTTGTGTCACTTGCTTCTTTGCACAATCGCATCTATAATTACAGTGGCTCGACTCGGTTCGGGTCTGGCATCGACACATCACTATCATAATTCAGATACCTGATGCTATTCCAACAAGCAAATTGCACGCCCGAATCGACGGCGGATGGTAAATGGTGATGCGTGTGTCTGATGTCGATGTGTTCATGCATGATTACATTAGAGATGAGAAAGATGAAGATCGACATCGGGATCGGGATCGGGACAGTAATGAGAATGAAAATGAGAGAGTGAGAGAAGAGAAAGAACGAAGCACGGAGAGCATGGAGAGCATTCATCTCGCGCCCTAATTGAATCCTTTCTGTGAATCACTCGATTCGATTGTGGGTGACACAGCAAAACACCGTCAATATCGGCATCAATCTGATCACTGATTGCTGATTGCAGATGCACATCAACATCGCGTTCGGCTTTGAGCGGAGTGTGCAGAGAGGCGCAAATTGGCGACGGTGACGGGGTGACGATGATGATGATGGTGGTCTGGCCGATATCGCAATAAACAAAGCAATAAGCAATCACCGCGTTCTGCTTCATAACTCGCGTCCTCGTCCTCTCTCTCTCTCTCTCCATTGTTCGCCTCTTAAGCACTTCCCTGTCTCTCTCGCCACCAACTACTTATTTGGCACAAGAGTCAACTCAGCATGTCAATCGACAGCGGATTGACCGGAGCAGAGCGAAGAGGCATCGCATCTCTCACCGAGACATCGACAACCGAGGAGAGAGAATGGAGACGAGAGAAGCCAGAATGTAATCTGACCGTCGCTAAAGACGTTCGGTAATGATGCCGATAATGTGCCGTACGAGAGAGGAGAAGGGAAGAGAACATTGCGAAGATCGGGAAAGAGTGAGAGAATCAGAGAACAGGGCTCGATGCTCGATGACATTGCACACAGCTAATTGCAGGCGCTCACTGATTAATTAACATGCCAAATTGGCGAGCTATATAAACAATGCAATAAATGTGTCGAGTGTCGGCCATACATTACCCGAGTTCGCACTTTATGCTCGATGCTCGATCGTGTTCACTCAACTGCGTTATGCTTCCTCACTGTTCTCATTTTGTTTGTCCCCGCACACTCGGTTTCTGTCTTCGGGCTCCTCACATTTTTGTCTCGTTACTCATCAGGTACGTAAAAGAATTTTTACGAGCTTTGTTTCCTGATTGAACCGGCTCACAGCGGCCCAACGCAATGTTGCGCGAACGTTGTGCATGTCGGCTATTAATTGAGTTAATTAGCGAATAGCGCACAGACACAGGTACACAAAAATAGTATAGGATGGGGTGGGAACATGTCGGGTGGCGGAAACAGATAATTTATTGGCGCGATTTGTTTGCTTTCATATCAGACAACACACAACCAGATTGCATTGTCTTTGCCGTTATGTCGTGCGTCGAGCTCATCCATTTGGAGCGAATTACGGGGCCGTTCTGTGGCCTGTCATAAGCGATGGTGATACATGCATTACATCAAGCACGTCTCTGCGGTTATGAGCACATTTAGCATTAATAGCGGCTAGTATCACTGTTGTTTAATTCGCTTGATCCCTGTTGGCCATCGCACAGGACGTAGTTCGGGTTTGGGTTTCTGTCGCGCACAGAGTGCCGCATCCATTAAGCGGCACTGTAAAATCATTAATTTGCTGTCATCCAAGTCAACTGTTAATGGTCACAATAATTAATACGAGGATCTGGCGTGATTCGCATCACGTAAGTTGCTCTAGTAACCATGTTACTGGAGAAGTGCAGTGTTGGAGCGAAAGGGTGAAAGCGCCAAGAGAACGAGTGAAGTGCAGAATGCAAATCAACTCGGCTTACGATAAGTGATCAACGCGGAAAGAGTGAAAAGATCGAGTTGCGAGTGGAGATCCCTGTCAAACTTTTTTGCTGCCACTTTTACCGCAATTTCGTATCAGGTTTTCTGTCTTTCATTCCCTTTCGTACCATCAGATGATCTGATTCAGATACCTCTCACTCTTTTCATATTAGTTACGAGCTTGTCAGATTTTTGACCGGCCAAAATATTCTGCCCACTCACCAATCGTATTTGCCTTTCACGTGGTCTCCTCTCCTTCTCCTTGATTCCTTTCGTGGAATCCTCTCATTTGTGAATTGCTCATTTTTAGAGACTTGATCTATGTGAGTGAAAAACGGATTGCACGAAAATGCGTGGCATTTGGTGTCGCACACAGTCTCTACTCATTTTTATTAGTCAATCTATCTCAATCGCTGTACTTGTGGATCGCTTGGCTTACGTCTCTCTTCTCTCCCATATTTGAGAGCAGGCCTTTCCTTTCACATTTCAACTGTGGCTTTCCCAGTTTTCAATTAAAACTTTCGCCACTCTTGACATATTGCACACAACGCACACACCACTCTGCAAATTGCTCGCGAACACCGAGCATCTATCACTTCATTTGTTCTTTGGCACTTTATCATCATCATCATCATCGTCATCCCGATGATCGTCATTTGCGGCCAGTCCTCATCGCCTCATCGCCCCAACGCCTCATTCACACCATCGCCACTCAATTGTCTCGTCAGTACTTTATCAGAGCTCTCATAATGTCGACCAGATTAAATATGCAACTGTTTACTCGAGCAGCGTTAGCACTGATATGAGAGTGGAGATGAAGATGGAGAGCGGGCTCAATGCAAACAATGTCAATGGATGGACATCGTGCATCGTGTGTCGGCATCGACCTGCAATCATCATCACCGCACTCATCACCATCCTTGTCCTCATCATCGTTTGCATAACGCCATTCCCGTGGCTCGAAGGCAAGCAGTACTCGTTACTCGTTACTCGATTGTATCAACATCGCATCCGAGGCCAGTGAGTCGCCGTCCGTGTCGATCTGTTTCTCTCGTCGAATGGCTCATCGCGGAAATATCTTGCTCGTCATCATCACCAGGAACGAACACGTACCAGACCCGAATCGCACCACAACTGACGTTATGTCACATCGCTCACGAGTGACGAACTTGTTTGCCACTCACTTTACTAACTATTTATTTGCATGGTTGGCATTCAGCATTCAGCATTCAGCATTCGCATTTCGAATCCTGGTCGCGAATTCGTGCAGTGACATTGCAAACGAGTGATAACGGTAATCAGCGATCGGTAATCATCCAGTTGAGTTAAAGGCAAAATAAGTTAAAAGCAAATATTGATATTGATAGCGATGATGTACACCATCACCATCGCCAAGGTTGAGCGATGAATGCGAATCCGAATGCAGTTAACAATGACCCAAATTGCTGCAAATAGCAAGAGAGTGGTGAAGAGAGTGGAGTGACACGACAAATTGCATGACATGCAGGTGACGACGTGCAATCTGCATGCAGGTCGCCACAGAGATGTGTCGTGTCGCGAACGTAGAAACAAGAAATAATCGGCCAGTTCGTAACACTCTTCTCTCGAATCCAAGCTGACCAGTCCATTTCGATCAGCTCATCTCGTTCGCAAATGGCAGGCATTAAGCGAGAATCTCGTTTTGGACGAGTTCCAGGCAGGAAGCGCATTGTGCTGAGTGGACTTCGTCGTGTGCCATTTCCGTTTTCGTGGTTGTGGTGATTTTCTAGGCTCTCGTCGCAGGAAGCCAGCAGAGCACATTGACCGATTCACTGAAGGCAAGTCAACTAAACGCAACTCGTCGCAACTTGATTATTGCAGGTGAGGCGAGGTGAATGCTGATGGTGAAGGCAGTGCACTGTCTCTTCTCTCAGTCTGTGTTTGATTAGTGACTCTCACTCGTTCTTACCCTCGTCTTATCAGTTCGATTACTCATCTCGTCGATGTCCGCTTGCCGAGTCTTGGTCTCGGTCTCGGAGTTCGCTGTTCGGTAGCTCTCGAGTGGCTGGCGGCGCGGTGACGTTGGCCAGGCAGCGACGCGATTCGCGGTTGGCAAACCCATCAACGTCTCTCCTTCCCTCCTCTTAAGCGCACTCAAAACTGGCGTTCGCTTCGCCTGACAGGTTAGATATCGGCTCGACTCGATACTGGCACGTGGTGAAGACGATTGTGAGAAACTGACTGAGGTTTGAGTGCTCGGCAAACAGTGCAAGGCGACTTGCACTTGGACTCGAAGTCCAACTCGGCCGTCCGCATCCCGATGAGCGACATTCGGACCCAGTGCTGCTCCTCCCGAGCACACCTTCATCTCCACCACTGGTCACTGTCGGCCACCCGCGTGCACTTCTTCCATCCGCATCCGCACCACCCGGCACGTTGCCCCTCTTCTGCTCATTGCGTGTGTCTCGTCCTGGTGCACGACATGATGAGAGGTAAGTGGAGAATGCATCTTAACCTGTCTACATGTGCATGCCATGCATGTCCGCACTGACCGCTGTCCACTCGCTGGCCGCATCTCTCGTCGGTCAGAATTGGCGCGATTGATGCTGATGACACTCGGATCGCACGTTGCTGTTCTCCACTCACTGGTCGCGCAACTTTCCACTCTCCTCACTCACTCCGCTGCCGTAAATCATAACATTGCGTCTGCGAGGAGGGAATGAACTAAGATAAGGTCAGGAGGTCTTCCCGGGCTCGACTCAGCTCGTAGCCCAGGTGCGATGAGCGATCGAGCATCGAGCAACGGGACTTTCTCTGTCCTGCTCCTGCTGGCTTCTCTCCCCTTCCCCCGTTCTTCTCCTTCCACTTCTTGTTCTTCTTCCACTTTTGCTCGTTACTACTACTTGCACTACTACCAGTTGCTATCACGTCTTGCATAATGTGGATGGCGGGAACGAAAATGGGAAGGGGATCGAGAGCAAGACCGAACTGATAGAACGGAGCAGGGACGACACTGAGGACGAGTTGAGTTCGAATTTAGAGATGCTCGTGGCGCGCAGCACCCAAACACGTTTCGCTGCAGGCGACCGATATCGAAGTGATGCCCATCTTAATGATGCCATTTGCCGGGGTAGACTCGAACCCAGTCAGAGTCAACGTCTCGCGCTGTCAATGTCACCACACTGTTCGCGCCCGGTCCCAGGTCCCAGTCGCAGTCCATCGTCGCCAATCGCCATCCGTGGCCCATCCGCGTCCCAAGTGATCAGCTCGCAGCTCGCCAAGCACATCCACAATCGTACTTGCATTCATATCGATATTGATATGCATATGATGTATATGCACCCGCCATCAAATGCATCAAACGCTCTTACATCACTGTCACTACTCTCTGCCAGCGAGTCGAAATTACTTAAAGTCGACAGTCGACCGAGGATTCACTTTCATTATGCATGCTCCTTCATATCCATCTCCATCTCATCTCCGTCTTCTTCATCTCCATCCTCGGTCTCGGTCGTCTCACTCGACTCGCCACGATTGTCAAACTTTTTCTCTCTATCATGAAAAATGATTGTAATGACAAATCGCATTTACTACTAACGGAGATTAATTTTTTAGTTAAACTTTTGTTTCACTGTCATCAATCGCGAGACAGGCAGCCTTGAACAATGGCAGAGTGGTGGTGGTAGTGGAACTTGACTTGACTTGACGCACATCGTATCGTATCGTGTGCCGAAATGCATGAAGCATATGCAATGCCAATTGCCGCTTTCACTAGTCGTGAATATGTCCATCCGGTGCTGTTTGCCGTCCTCTGCATTCTCTCTCATTGTGCTCAGCCACTCGCCCATTGACATCTAGTTAATTAGGTGAATCGTATTTGCTGTTTACTCCAATCAAGCCAGTGTCGCATTTGCGTTGCATTCGTCGTTTACCTGTGTGATTCACGACCTGTTGTCATTTGCATGTCGGCATCGCTCTTTCCTGTTTGCTCACGAATCGAGGCACCACTTTTTTCGGTGAGTTTTGCGCGCTCGAAACCTGTAATCGGGATCGCGCGAACGGGCAAATATTGAAATGAGCGATGCCTTGAAGATGGTGTGAAAAAGCGCTAACGATGCATATGCGTGACACGGGCCGCGGTAATGAATAAAATTCATAGCTGGCCTTTCAACGGAGCAATACAGCCAAAACATTGAGCAGTGCGCAATCACCATCACAATCACAACCACAGTGCTAATCGCATCGCGTCCATCGCACCACTGGGCCAGCTCTGCAATCACACATCACTCACACAATGGCCAGTCGAATATCTGCAAACCGAGCTAACTACACCGATTTATGACGGTTTTTAATGCGGTTGCCAATGATTAATGTGCGCTTGTTGGTCGTGGCGAGGGTGCAACTCGAGTGCAGTTGAGTTGAGTTCAGCAAGAAGAGCCCAGCTCGGTGTATGTAGTAGATGAAGTCGATGGTTTGAAGTTGATCGAGTAGATGAGAGTGGAAAGGAGAAGAGAAGAGAAGCCAGACGCAGAGTTGGAGTCGAAGAGAGGTCAAGACAGGCACAAGAACAGCAACAGGCGCAGTCATGATAACGCAATTTGCGCCACAATTGCTGATTGTTGCCATGATTGCGATTGCGATTGTCTGTTTGTCTCGATGCACCCATGCACGTCTCTCTGGTCCTGTGACCCTTTAATGACCTCTACCTGCTGTACGTGAACCAGTACCTGTGCTCCATTCATGCAACATCACTTTTCATCGGTACATACTCGGTCGAGCACCATCCTCAGCCATCGCCATCAACATCAGGCATCGGGCATCGGGCACGGGGCATCGTCATCACTCCGATCTCCACTTTCTCTCGCTTTCCTCCTTGTCCAAACCTGTTTGCACGTCGATGTTGCATTAATTTAATATATGGTGTGCCTGTGTTTATATATGGGATGAAGAAGGCTCGACAGGCGCAGAGCACAAGTGAGCCAAGTGCAACTGGCATCGACACTCCCGGTATAACCGTAAACTGTCAAGTCGATCAGGCCGAGATGCTGATGCTGATGGGTGTATGGCAGATTAGCGATTCGCGATCACCGTCTCGCTGACCTTGCACCGGGCAGCCAGAAATCGAGCACCACTGCACTGCTATTACCTGTGCAAGGTTGTTGGTTGTTGGTTGTTCAGGTAACAATCACAACGAGCACGACATGCGATCGTCGATCGCCATCATCACCACATAATCGTAATTACGGGTTGCAATTGGAAATTGTGCTAATGCAGTTCGATAACCTCTCACTCGACTCGACTGGAATCGCTTCTCTCTCTCGCTCCTGCTGCTCGTGTGTGTCGTCTCGGTGGCGAAGTAGTCAGGCGTTTAAATCGTGATCGAACTCGACGACCGACCAGTTTAACTGAGTTTGAGTTAAGCCAATTCAAATTCGAGTTTTCCCATTCTGGTCACGTATCGCGCGCGAACCGTCATCATTATGATGATCTCGGTAGCGACAGTGATGCACCGAAGATGATGATGATGGTAGTGGTCGATGTCCATGTCGCGTCGACTTATTAGATTGACGCGGCTCCGACCGCATCTGTTCGTACATAATGCACCATTTTCCACGTCAATCGACGTCTCAATGTTTCATCCATGTGCGATTTGATAAGCAGCGTTCCGTTTTTATGTTCGCGATTCGTGTCACATCAGGCCAAATATACGACACTCGACACGCGTCTGAAGCCGTCCGAAAATCGTATTTATTGCCGAGTCGCGAGCGTTAAATTCAAACTTTAAACGCACGTAGGTATGCAATATGGCTCGGGTGGGAGGCCCAATGCTCGATGCTCGATGCCAGTGCAAGTTAAATGATGCAATTTCGTCTGACTGGCAGCGAGCATGGTGTTAATCTAGTCTAGTGGAGTTTGTAGAGAGTTTATCTCCGCTGAGACTCCGATATTTCGTAGTTTGAACAAATATTGAACATCGTAAAAGCAGCTACAAAGCTCGAAATGATGATTACAGCGACAGAAATGTGTGACAAACGTCATAAAAAATTGTCGACTAGCTCACAGAGATGCTCGGTGCTCGATTCTGGGTGCTCCTCGTTACTCGCTACTCGTTTCGATCATCGCCGGGATGGAGATGGAGATGGAGATGGACACGCCAAATCAGGCACCTTGTTTTGCAGAATGGACGAATGAAAAACGTTTTTACGACCGCTATTAAACGACGACGACCAGGCGACGAGAGTCGCGCGAGATGAAATGAGCTAGATGAAAGTTGAACGGCTTTAATCAAGTTGGCGTTCAGTTTGAGTTGTCAGTTTGACTACATCGGTCTTTGAGCAATTCGCGCATTTACATTCACTTTCTTCTCGCTCGACTCGTTTTCTCTCTCGTTTTTACAACTGTTTGCATTCGCTGCCATAAACAGTGATTTACGGGCGCTGATATTAGGCGAGTGTTTCACTAATAAATTCAAATTTGCGTCGCGCATCGCACTACAAGCATGGTGTCATTACGCGTCGTTATTATTTGTATTTATCTGGACATTACCGTTAACGTTACGTTTACGTTACGTCGCTCTCTCCTCTCCTTGTCATATCAGTTTGATTCTTTCTATTTCGTTCTCCGCGTTTCATTACTGTTACTGCATTCTCGTAAATGCGACGATAATCGCGAATCAAGCAAATACCAAGCATATGCTCGTCATCATAACTCGCATTCACTGGTCGTTAGCGATCAGCGATGCACTGTCAAAATTTCATTACCGTGCCACATTCTCGATCCTCTATTCTCCATCCACATATCCACATCACTTCCACTTGCATGGCTACAAGCTCGTCGAACGCTCGACGCTGGGCCACTTTTATCATCTCGTCTCATCGATGATCGCCATTCATTTCCATTCTCTCGCGAGTTATGCGAGCCAGGCCAATCATCTTGTCGGGCTTAATTCGCATCCATTTCGCATTATTATTGTTCTTGGCCGCGCTCAACAAAGCGTCACTCGTTTACTGCCGAAATTCGAGTCCGGTCCTTGCCATAAAGTGTGCGTTTCGTGACGATTCTCGAGTGAGTGCGAGCCCGAGTCGCCCTCATTTGCATGCTCAGATCGTCGCACTTATAATTGCAATTAGCCATTATGTCATTGCTCTTCATTTGTCACACTCTCGAATCACATTGTCTTGATTTCTTGCAGATGCCGATAACGACATGGGCGATTGTCGCGTCGCCACGTCACGCACTTCGCCACCATCACCACACGACCTGCAGGTCTCCAGGTCGGTGCGCTC
>JAGGCA010000420.1:4712-21022 GCA_022876805.1 Osperalycus tenerphagus | reverse complement strand
CCGATGCCGATGCCGATGCCGATGCCGATGCCCTCCAACGCCCGTCGGCCAGCACGACTGCCATCGACGGGCAGCATTGACCAGACTACGCAGACACCACCGACCGGCCACCCTGCTCCTCTCCCAGACTTGGTGAGCGCCTCGGTCCCTCGATCACGGACCGCCAACGGGCACGCGGGTGCTCGACGCGCCAATTCGATCTGCCTGCCCATCGATCCGCAAACGATGAGGGAAATTGGCGTGAGCCTGAGGAGGATTAGTGAAGATTTCGAGCTTAATAGAAGTAGAGAGGTAAGAAAGCGAGACGTGATTGTGACTGTGATTAACTGCATCCAAACAAAAAACTTGTTTTGCCAGCAGCTCATTTGCTCATTTCTTATGCGAAAGATGCATAACGATCAACGATGCGAGATGCGAGTCTAATCCGAATGCGAATTCGAAATGCGATATCGGATAGGGGACATGGGGATGTGTGAGAGAGTGCTCAACTTGATGCCGATGCCGAGAAGCAATTGCAGTGCTCTCGATGGCCACTGGCACTCGGCACTCGCCACTTGCGCGCCATTCATTACGTGCCAGTCATCGTTATGCATCGAGATGTGATGTGATGTGATGCGAGGTCAAGGGATCAACGAAGGGCTGCGATACGAGGACTGAGCTCTGACAGAGAAAGAGACTGACGATGAGGTCGAGTCGGGCCGAGCCGAGCCGAGCCGAGCGCGTCTCACAACACAACACATTTGTGTGCTGCTGCTATTAAACTAGTAAGTGAGCCGCGAGAGAGAAGAGACTTGAGAAGTGGCACTGTCCCGATTCGATCTCGATCCCTATCCCCTTGGCGACGAAAATAGCAGATCGCAAATATCGCGTTAACTTGTTGCAGATGTGCAACTCGATTGCGATCAAGATTGCAATTGCATTGCGATCCTGATGATGCGACATGATGAGAGTGAGCGGAAAAGTGACACTGCAATGCCAAAAACAATTCGTCTTTAATCGGAGCGCATGGCGTGACAAAAATGCCAAGAGACATCGCAACTGTGTCCCTGTGTCTGTGTCTGTGTCTGCGCCGTCGAGGTCCTGGTCCGAGTCCGAGTCCGAGTTTGAGTCCCAGTCTGAATGCTGTTCCTTTGTATTCTTGCATGGCGCGTTTCACACGCCGATGCGTCGCTCTATTTATTAGTGAATCAAACTCGAACAGGAACACGAACATGAAACACTCTCCGGCAGTTTACGATTGGAGAGCATTAACACGAGCTGAGTAGTATCTCTCGACGCACGATTTTCTTCGCCTTGTTTACACAACCAATATCGACTTTCACGTGTTAATTCGCAATCACGAATCGCGCCGCCAATACACAGATCGATATCGTCGTACAAACGGTGATTGCAACTTGCAACTTCCACCGCACCGCAATTAGCGTGTTCATTACGGGTTACGAGAACCGCTAATTGAATGATGATGAGAAGAGCAATGTTAGTGGTGAGAAATGAGCCGTTTGTGATCTCGGTTCGGTGATTTCTCCACTGGGAACGGTGCGTAATTGTTGTCACTAACATCGATTGCATTGTCAGGTCAGGGTGAAGGAGGACCACGTATGAGCTGTACGTGCGAGCCAACATTATCATCACCATTTCACTCGTCGCCAAATCGACGACAACACTGCTAAATAACAGGCAGCAAGGCACTTATTAATTTGTGTGGCGTAAATTGCAGTTGTCGAAATCTGTTCGCGATTGACATGGGAACGGAAGGCGAGTCTGTGCGGAGGAAGGCGAATGCCAAATGCAGAGATGATGATGCTGATGGTGGTGCTGATGGTGATGCTGCTTGACGGTATATTTCGTAAGTTAAAGAGGGAGGTCAAAGTGGCTGAGAATGTTTAGATGGTGGTGAACGTGAAAATGAACATGAACGTGAACACGAGTGATCAGTGATCACTAATTGAGGTGCATGCAATGCAAATGACGCGCCACCGTTGATGGCCAACTGTCTACAGTCTACGGTCGACTTGACACCTGCAATCGCCGCGATTCCGTCACTCTCCGAAATCAGTGTAATTGATCTGAAAATTGCGATGCTCGCCGAATTTCGACAGTTTCGCTCTCTCTCCTCTCTGTCGGTTCCCACATCTCGTTCTGGGTCTCCGTTCTCGCCATTGTCCCACCACCCTCGTCTCCGTTTGTTGTCCCGGGAAGGCAATAAGAGAAGAGAGGGATTTGAATGTTCTCGCGCGTCACTCACAATGAGTGTTTTGCTCCCCTCTCGCTCTCTCTCTCTCCGTCTTGATAGCAGCAAGCAAGTCATGTTGATCATGATAACAAAAAATAAAGTTTTAGAGACATTTGCTGCTGCTGGAAAAGTTGAAGTAGTAGTGAGTTTGGGTTTACTCGTCGCGAGCCCGGGAATGACGTCACACGCGGGACACATGGAACATGGAACAGTGTGTAGAGTACAGCCTCAGAGACCACTTTCGATGGTGATGCTCGTTCCTCGTTCCGTGCGGGACGTGGCGTGGCGTGGATGCGGTGGACATATGTCGATGGAGAGCGTTCAATGAGCAGTTCGAGATTCGACTCTTCGGCAATGCCACTGCCACTCTCCGGTCTCTTCCCCGCTCTCCACCCTGCCAACCTCATGTTGATGTTCCAGTCAAGACGAGTCTTCTTCTTCATGTCCCTGAACTTAAGACGTGAGCCCAGTTCTTCCCAGGCTGAGTTGCAACAGCAGAGCACCACATCACCACATCACCACATCACCACGGGCACAGACCAGGCACTCGCACAACTTAAGCTAATTAAGCACTTGAAATCACGTTCGTCGAGTTGATGCGCGGTTTTACATTTCGTTTCACTTTTCCTCCGCAATCTCTTTATCATTTTAAAGCATCATCAAGGCGGAGTTAAACGCGTGCCACAAGCCATCACTTGGTGGTCAACACCACTATCATCAACTAGATATATGGCTCTATGGCTCGGCGCCTGATGCTCGGTGCTCGTCGTCCGCAGAGTTGCTCTCTTCTGTTCTGCAAACGTGCTCCGAGTGGCAATGCCAAGACGAACTCGACACGCAACGCTCGCCTAATTGCTGATTGACAATTGTGCACAGCACGGCACACCTTTGTTTGCATGCATCTCACGAACTGTTCCTTGTTTCTTCTCTTGTCCGGTCCCAGATGCGGTCTCACTCGTTGCCAAGTGAGCGACCATCCGCGTCGCGCGCCACCATCACGTTACGCATCTCGTCCCTGTTCGCATCGACCCCGCGTCGCGACTTCGCGCCCGCTCACCACCGACGCCTCCACAACCATCTGCACGGCCGTCCCAGATCGTTCTCCACCAACGACGCGTCCGACGTCGAGGAGTAGCGACGGTCTGCATGGCCTCGGAGCATGGAGCACGGAGACGGATGGATGGCGATGAGGTGCCATCGATCACGATCACGATCACGATCAACGTTCACCCTGCATCTGCATCTGCATCTGCATGTCTTCGGCGATGGTTGCACTACCAAAGATGATGTTGCCTGTAATTATCGCGCGAATACCTCTCGATGCCATTCTTCATCGTCTCATCGAGTTAATCGTTAATTTAAGAGAGCATCTTATCTCTTCTCATCTTGGATCAGCTCTAATTAGCATGTCGTCCACTCTTCATCATTCTCCACTTCCACTTAACTACTTGGTTCCATTCCCACCATTTGATTTTTGCCACACTTCCTCTTACTCTCGACGCGTTTCAAGTCACTCATTTCGCTTTTGGCCTTATCTCAATTCTGTTCCATTCGATTCTATTCTCTTCTCTTATATTCCTTTCCCTCCTTCTCGTCCTTCGTCAATGTAATAAATCGATCATGTCGTCCCGCGCGAGTTATAATAATGAGTAATTA
Source organism: Osperalycus tenerphagus (assembly GCA_022876805.1). Lineage (NCBI taxonomy): Eukaryota > Metazoa > Arthropoda > Arachnida > Sarcoptiformes > Nematalycidae > Osperalycus > Osperalycus tenerphagus. The sequence continues at coordinate 17,133 of JAGGCA010000420.1, read as the reverse complement.
ATCACCAGCCTAATAACTGCCTTAATTTTTTGGTATTCTCACTACGAAGGGCTTTCAAATGATTCTCATTTGTTGTGCATAGTTTTTTTCGTGAAAAAAAGGAACACAACAGAAAAAATTATTCATGAGTTACAACAAAAACATTTTTAGTCATAATCGTGTAACTCGAACCAATATGTTAAAAAACAAACACATTTTGCGCCAATTCATGGTTATATGAACTATTTTAATTAGTATTAATGATGATGATATTTAGAGTAAGATTTGAGATGAATTTTCTTCCAACGATTTTTTTGTGTATTCTAGATTATCATTAGCTTTGGAAATATTTGATTAAGTATATTTTAAAATGAAGATAATTTGAAGATAAACAATAACGATATGATTGAATGATGATGATGGAAATCGTGTTTGTTTAATTGGCTTTTGAAAGTGTGTCAAGTTCAGTGCAGATCCAGATAACTGATTATCAAATCGATATCGATATCATTTATGATTTTGTGACTGTATGTTCGATATGGATATGATATGATTATGGGTTTCGTTTATCTGTGTGTGTACAGCTTATCGAACAAGTTAATTATTATTAATTATTAATTACTATTTTTGAATTATTATTATTGATACCGTACTGATTATGATAAATGAACATGATCATGAGAACACAATGACACAGTATGAGTAAAGGGGGTTGAAAAATGAAGCAAACGTCAAGCTTTCAATCATCGTCGACGCTTCGTGTAGTCAGCACGACGTTCAAATAATTGGAATTGAAGTGAAACGAATATTTAAATTAATCGAACCAAAACCGTTTCTCTTATGGTGATCTCAAACATTTGTGATTGCAGCACAAAGTCAAAGCCCAACGTAATTAAAATTCTAAAGAGAGAAGAAACGAATATGAAAACCCTAAAGAACAGCATCACGATAACGATCATAGAACTGACTACCATAGTGGTAGTTACTTATTGACCAAGCTAAACCAGAATCGACATCCACAATCTGCCGACTGCCATGCACCTGAAGCCTTCAGAAGAAGAAGAAGAAGGAGCAATAATTCTAAGTAATAACTAACAAGAAGGTAATTCGAACTATAAATAATATAAGAAGCAAAACAATAATCGCATCGAATCGAACACTCGAGACAAATGGGATTGCTCTACACTCTATTTAATGGATGAGTGCACGATCATGATGATGATAGATGCATAATGATGACGACGATGATGATGTATATCGGAATACGACGTCTGTCTGGCCTTATTAAGTTTTGGGTTGATGTTTTTTGGCTTTGGAGCAGTTTTCGGTTGTTTTAAATAATAACTACTGTCGATGCATACGTATGACAAGCATATCTTTCAGCTCACTTTTCCTTTTGTAAGTTTTCATATTACCGCGAAATTACCATCATTAAAATAATAAATAAAGTAACTTTGCGCAATTTAAAATGTTGTTTTTCCCTTTCCTCGAAACCAGTTTAAGGTCGTGTCGGTTGTTGTGTTTCGCTCGTCAAGTCTTCATCCATCTCGATTTCCATTTCCTTTCGACTAACGATAAGAAGTCTCCTCGTTCTTGTTCTCCTTCCACCTGATCCCCTTGATCAGCATGAAAACAACACCACATTGTGGTGACCACAACAAGTTTCTCTGCTCCTAGCTCGTCGTTCTGTTTATCTGCTCTCATCCCGCAGAAAAAGCTGTCAAGTAAATAACGAGACGACTTAAACGAAATCGATCGAGTCGCCACAAATGGCAAATTATACGAATTATATTGATATTAAAGAGAATGAGGATGGAGAAAGAGGCTCGGGGATCACTGTTGCGGATCACTGTTGCAGATCCAGCTCGATGATGATGAGGCCCACTGGCAGTGAAGTGAACATGAAAATTGCGAATTGCCAATCGCTCAGTTTGCAACGTCGACACTGCAAGTGCACTGCCAACACGGCTAAGTGAAGTTATAATCATGATCATTGAAATTGTAATGCTAATGCAAATGCTAATGGCCACATCTCAGTCTAGTAATGAGCCTAATTAAGCGGCGAGAGTGGCCAATTAGCATAAGCAACGATGGCTGCGTCTGTGTCATGCAAATCGCGCCGAGAGTTCGCGCGTTGCTTTGATTCACGTTAATCGTTAATTAAGCGCTTCTTTGTTAGTCATGAGTGTGGTTCCTCTCGCTACACACTCATTATTAATGCGCCTGTTTCATTATGTCGAAATGAATTTGCACTGAAAATCAGAGTGGTCTGTGATCAGGTAAGAGAGTAGATAATTTGCAGCTTTACGGATTACAGATTTGCGCGTTGAAATCGTGCCGGATGGATTTGCTGGAGCGACCATTTCCGTATCGGTAATGGTGATGATTGCTGTTGGATTGTGGTTTGTGGCACTCAGGGGATCAGAGAATCGAGTGGTGTGGGTAAACGAGAGTCGTGAACACTGATAAGATAAGGTCAGGTAGGAAACGACCCATGAAAGTCAGTTTCAATTTATTTGGATGACGAGGGACGAGGTGGGGATGAGAGACAGACGAGAGCAATGCGAGATGAGATGAGATGCGATGCGATCATGCCTTCACTTCTTCGTTCTTATCTCAATCATGTGAGATACAAAGTAAGACAAACTCTTGTTTAGTGTTCCCTGTTCAGAAGACTGTTGGGCACGGGCCAAATCAAATTTGACGCGATTAAAGTGTGGCCTTTATTGAATAACTGCAATAATAATAATACGTGCTAATGCAAGATGCAAGTTAAATAATATTTACATAACCATTCTTATGAAATAAAGAGCGATGAAAGATAGAGTGGAAAGATGTAGAGAAGAAACATGGCTTAGTCTTTGTTGTGTCCTTTCCGTGCTTATCGTATTGAGTGATGGAGCTTTCAAACAAGAGTGCAAATCCCAGTTTCGAATCCGCATCCAAATCACGGTCGTTCTTCCTTCATTCTCGTCTCTGTTCCATACATTTTAAACAGGTAAATACCGTTCACCTGTGACCGTGTGCTCGTTGTCGTTGTCATTGTGCGAATTCGAGTGCAAATTTGGATACATTTAGTGACTCGAATATCGCCGATCGGTCCGTCCTTCCGTCTCTCCTGAGCCACTTTACGATGGACGATGAGATGGCTTTTGGCGATTATTATTATTGTTGTTCTTCCTTGTGCGAGATCTCGTATTTGATTTGGGGTTCGGGTCAATGATGCGGGCCGCGATCTGCACAACACAGACAGACAAAGCAGAGTTGAAACGAGTTTGGTCACTTCTTATTGCTAGTGTGTCCGGTCGGCAGTGTTGACTAAGCCAGTACTGACCTGTACGCAAACCACCGTCTTTCCAGTGGGATCTGTCAGCGCATATTTCACCTTGACAGGTATCTGCAAGTAAGAAGGTGTGAGAGTGAGTCACCACTTCCATTGTCCTTCCTCATCCTCATGGATAGATTGGCCGTACTCTGAGCTCCGAGCACTTTTGACTCGTCACAACTCGTTTTTCTTACCGCCGGGTAGAATGGCTTGATTTCGAACGACGCTTTGTACTGATATCGTTCTCCCTTCTTGATCGGGCAACCTGGAGTGATGGTCGATTGGCATGGGTCTTTGCGTTGCTCGGGGAATGGCAGTTCGCGTCCACGGACCACTCCTTTAATCACTTCAGCGAGAGTTGGTGTATCGAGCGCTGGGCAATACGCAACCAATTAATCATAATCGGTTAATGAGCATTATGAAACATTCTATGCGAAAATAATGGCCACTCACGCGCTTCGAAGTCAGCCTCGACAGAGACCAGCGTTCCGAGCTTCAAGTTGCACACCGTTCCATCACCGGGACATGGAGTGATGCGAACTTCTTTCACATTGTTCGGTCCTGCAAATCACGGCAATCAATTTGAGCGCAAATTAATCATGACTCGGAGCCCATCAGAACGATGGCTATGAACTTATGATATTGCAGAGTGGAGCGAAAACATCTTCGAGAGAAGTGACCAAGTGACCCAATACTGATTAGTGATCGCTCAGCATACATATCATGTTTCACTCTTCTATTGAATCACTGCAACAGCGACGGTGAGTTCTGCCTTTGACCCATAAAACTTAGTCGCTGTCGTTCTGCTTTTCGGCAAAGAAATCACCCGCGGACTACCGCCTAATAGAGTCGTAATTTGGGGAAGAAGAAACAGGGAAAGTGTACAGAAGAGAAGAAGCCGCTCAAGACGGCATGGAAGACGGCGAAGGAACGAAAAGTAAAGACAGCTAACTGAGTGAAGCAAAGTGGAGAAGTTAGAATGTGAGAAGTTCCGCTAACTACTTATAACCACTGTGAAGTTCTCAACTTGAACCCCACACTCTCGACTCAGCTAATCGTAGTCTCGATAAACTTGATTGAGTCGATTGATGAATATGCAAGCATCAAGTAGATAGGCAGATATACATGTCAAGAGCCTTCACTGATAATCAACATATCCATAGATGACTTACCACAATCGGTGAAGTTGACGGTTTGACAGGAAACAGTCCCGAAGAGAAGAAGAAGGGCGAACGGCAGAGAAACAAAGGACGAAAACATGTTTTCGGTGACACGACACGCGACAGAGAAGAAACGAGTAGTATCGAGTAGTATCGAGTAGTATCTTGCTTGCAAAAGTCTAAGTCCAGATCGTGGTGTCAAAAACTGGAATGATGATAATGATCGGAGTGATCTCATTCCGGGACGAAAGCGTCCTTTTTATATTCATCTTCAAAGTAAAGGCGGGCTTTTTGTTTCCCTACAATATTGAAAAGATCAACCACAATCCCAATCCCAATCCCAATCCCACAAGTGCGATGTGATTGCATTCGGCAATCCGCACCAAGCATTGCCCACTTCCCATATCCACGAGCAGTTTGCCATCCCTCCTGCTGTGTCCCCGACTCCACGTTCATGTATCATCGAGATGAAACATTATCAGGAACTCGATGTACGCATTCCCAACCGACGAGAAATAAAGAACATAAAATATTCTTCATTCATTTGATTCGCGTTCAGATTCACTTTTGTGGCTCGCTTTTCTTTCTTATCTCTTCTGCATAGCTTTAATCGCAGCGTGACTTCTGGGTTTCTCCGGGGTCAACCTGGCAAATTGATTTCGTGGCTTATTATTTTCCTTGACCACTCTCTGTCTGTCGCTTACCATTATCACCGGATTGCTCTCTTCATCAGATTATTTGTTCGGGTAGAGGAGAGAGGACAAGACAGACGGGACAGGATAACGCTCAAGGCCGGGATCAGGAGATTGTCAGCTCAGCTCAAAATCTTATTGAAATCGTGCTTTATTTTCGCCATTCTCGTACCCTAGATAATTAATTTCGCTGCATGAGTCGCATTCTAAGAAGAAAACCGCAAAGTAAAATCAGTGGGAAAAAATTGAGCAGTGCAAAACATCTATAAAGATGGAGAGATGATGCTCGATGACGTCTACGTGACAAGTTGCTATTTTCGTTGACTAAAATAAAATTACATAATCCTCGAAATCCGAGACTTTCCAAATGTAGTGAAAAACAGTTTCGGTGGTGTTAGTTATTTAAGTTATTTTCTCTCACCGAGCGCGCATTTCTGTGATTCTTTGTGCCCCGCATAACTCGATTAACATTCGTTATCTCAACACATACCTCATAGCCTAATTTCGTTGAGGAACTACCGCAGGTTCATCAACGGAATGATTTCTCAATGAGCAGAAGCTGAGCTGAGATTTGCAATGCCAGCTACTTGCCGCTGCCACTCTCACCGTGATAATATATGATGATGTGTTTATCGAGATCATTAGAATTCAAATGCAGGATTATGAGATGAGAGGTTACCCGGTGGCACGCACGAGCACGGAAATGCGGTCGCCACTTGCCCGGAGATGTCCTTTTCCTGGACACGTGATCATTGAAAGTGAGCCGACGAAAAGAGCCGATCAAAGGCGGTTCTCCAATTCTTGCCGGGTCTGCCAACTTGACCACAGACTAACATTCGGCTTTCGTCCGAGTTGGTAACGGGTGCGCTAATTAAATTTTCATGTGCACATCTAATCATAGAAAACAAGTGGCTCAATTTGATGAAAAAGTAGAGGAAGTTTGGTAGCGAAATGACTTTCGCGCGGCATTACAATTGGTACCAAGTTATTAGGTGGATTGCCACACAAATTCAGTACTCGTTAATGACCGTCAAAGTTGATGACAAACATGTAACATACTATGCACTGTATCTCTATTTTGTCGTTATTTGTAGAAAAACATATATTATCAGATCGCGGCTGAAATAAGTCGCTAGTAACTAGTTAGTGTTGTCCAGCATTATCGCCAACTTCGACACCAGCACTCGACATATCTCTCGTTCATGTCGGTCAGCAACGACATGACCACAACGGGCCGCACTCCCGTTCCGGACGACGCACTCGCTCCGATGGGTCGGGCAGTGTTCGAGAATAACAACTATACCAAAACGTACACCAAGTTTGGCCGCACTCAATACAACACGACGCGAGATTACACGAACGACCTGAACAAAGAGATCAACAATAAGATCTCGTTCGCCGAGGCCGTCGATCGTGTGCGTACCGGCAGAGATAAAATGCATACGACGTCGATGGTCGACCGCTTGAAGATGTGGGGACGCAGGAATATTAACGTCATTATCAAGTTGCTCGTCTTTATCGGTTGCCTGATCGGCTGCACCTACCAGTGCTGGATGTTGATCAGGCTCTACTCCGAATATCCAACGTCCGTCGACGTTACTGTCAAGCCGCTGCAGAAGCTCGACATCCCTGGCATTACCATCTGCAACAATAATGAGTAAGTGACCCCAAACTACTCGTTGCGGTCATCGTTGCAGTGTCAACTATCGCTTTTACAGCCTCATGAACTCGACCCTCAGCGAGATGGCGTCGGAACTGTATGAAGACGGCGTTCTGTGGACTGTCCGCGCGGAGGAAAAGTTTGAGGTACGTGTTCCACACATGGTAATGCCAAAAGACATCGACATTATTCTTTTGACACAGGCAACTGAAGGCGGAGTACGAAAGGAGTGCAAGATCAAGCCCGTGTTCGAGAACTTCACCATGGATTCGCTGGTTCAGATGGGCCACAAGTACGACGATTTTGTCACTGAGTGCTTGGTGATGGCCGACGAAGAGAACAACGCGCTGCCTAAATGCCAGTGAGTCCTACAATCGTATCTTCTGCCAATGTTTCTTTCGCTACCAAATCCTTTACGAAAATTAGCAAGTTTGGTTCACTGCTGGTTACTAATCAACGCCCGTACGGAAATTGCTACACATTGTTCCATCGGTCGCACCCAGGCGACGAGGAAAATTACAAGATCAATTTGGTGAGGAACAGCACCAGCAGTGAGGCGTAAGAATTTCGAAAAAAATTATTATGCAATAAGATGTTTTAATTGCGATTCGTACTGTTACGCTGCAGCCCGATCGCCAATCTCATCCTCACCATCGAGGTCGACTTTCAGCACCTTGAGTACAAAGACAAGACCGAAATCGGCGGTCGCATCGTTATCCACAATCCGTACATGGTGCCCTTTATTCAAGAGGACAGTTTCTTTCTCTTGCCCGGAAAGCAGTACGAAATATTCCTCAGCAAGGTCTGACGCAAAAACCTGCTCGAAATTAGGAAGAGATGTCGTGCCATCACGTCACACTTTCATTGTAATTATCATTTTATGTGTGTGCAGGAGGTAACCAAACTGCTACCGGAACCATACAAGACGGCGTGCATAAACTACCCGAAGCGGTTTGGTGGCAAAGGAGGACCACTGTCGAAGAAGGATTGCGTGACGCGATGTTCAACACAGCGACTCCAAGACAGAGGATGCTCCTGCTGGCCGCAGGACGCCCCGTTCCGATGGAGAAACAACAGCAACGAGAACGATATCAAGTTCTGTCGGCTCGGCTGTGACGACGTGCCCCAGGATGAGAAAGACTGCGGACTGGCGGGCAGCAACAAGAAGTGCCTGGAGAAGTGCAAAGATGACTGCGAGTAAGTCTCGATTCTTGGCATAACTTGGCTGGTGAACATGGTGCGAGTGCCGTTTGTTTGTTTGTTCTTTTAGAGAACAACGATTTTACACTGTGTTCGTGCAAGAGAAACCATTCCCGTCCGAGTCTGACATCGTGAGTAGATAGTCTTCGCGTCTAACTGCGAATGTGACTGTGAATTCATGTTGAGCACTTGTTGACTCGCGTTCTCTGTCTTGTTTCCATCAAAAGAACAACACGTTCACCAAGGAAAAACAAATGAAGATGGAATATGCAAAGTCTGTAAACCACCCATACTTTGCTCATCCAAGACTTGTATGATTCTAATTTGCGTATCTGATTCCTTGCATATTGTTGTCATTGCAGGAAATCCAAGGCAAGGATTGAACTCAAATACAAGAGTACCGAGCAGCAAATTTACGAGCACAAACCGAAATTCGAGGTGTGTAGTAACTAGTTGAATAATTTGACTGAGTAATTGAGTAATGTTGACTGCTTGGGTAACGAGCACTTGCGTTCTGTGGTCTGCTCCAGCTAATTAGAGGTGTTCGTGTCTATGTGTATTCCAGGACATTGAGTTCGTGTGTTATGTCGGCGGTGAGTATGACTGAAAACACATCTCATCACGTTAACAGCGCATGTTGATGGCATAGTCCTACTTCACACATAGGTCTGGTCAGCATGTGGCTCGGAGTGTCCGTCTTCAGCCTCTACGATTTCGTCGAGAGTTTCACGTTTTTCATGAGACGATTCATGAAGATGCGTAACAAAAAGAAGATTCAGCGACAGATGAACATGAAGTATTGAAAATATCTTATCGAACAGTTGCGGCACTGTCACTGACGAACTAGTGCACCGTTTGTGCAACAATTGATTGCACCTCTCCAATTAATAATGGAGAAGTTCGCAGTATGATCTGACGCGCTGTCATTATTCCAATATTAGTATGTTCCTTGCACTAATCACTTTTACTATATTGTGATACACCTATTTGCACGTGCTCCCATCTGCACCATTTCAACTACTTCTACTTCAATATAAGTGACTCTTGATCGTTCTCTATCTTTTGATTTCCTTCTCAACTCTATTACAATGTTCAATTAAAAGTCCATTTGAGACACGATCATTGTTACAGCGAACTCAACACAGCCACAAATTGCTGCTGGCACTAACAAGCGAATAACCTCAAGTCAATTCAGAGACCGTGGCAAAGAGATAAGCTTGCGTTCGATACTTCGGTCAATCATTTATTCATCGCTATTCAGAACTTATCGCAAAAACCCGACAAATAATGATCGTCATCTGAGCGGTGCTGTCGATGGGCCAATAAATGGTTGCTTCTGATGAACAAAATTTTTCAAAAATCACTCGAAAGATATGCCGGAAGGTGGCGCGCGAGTAGTCAAAGCCCCAAAGTCACGTTGTGCCGAAATGGGTCCGGTCAACAAGAAAGTCGTCGTAAAAGTCAGCAAAAACAAGAAAAAATCGTGGCGAAAGCATTCGAACATCGACGATGTCGAGCAGTTTTTGGAAGAGAAGCGATTCGAGGAGCGTGTTGGGTGAGTGGCATCGAGATCGGTGCGAAATTCGTTGAGTTGATCGTTGTGTTCACCGTTTGTGTTCTCGTTGGCAGTGGTTCGGCGGCCGAAAAATCCGATGAAAAGCTGTTCATGATCGAGAGAACGGGCAATGCTGATTTGGGAAAGGTGTCGCGCAAGGAACGCAAAAAGTCGAAGTTAACTGAGAACAAGCCCAAGTCGAGATCGAAACAAATTCTCGAGAATCTGAAGTGCTTCAAGTCGCTGGCAGCCCAGTCCAAAGTGAAACCCGCTGTTAAGCCGCGACCTGGTCCCAAACAGAAGAAGTCATTTCTCACTGATGACAAGAGATTCTGGAAGATGTGGCCTGAGAAGAAGCAGCAATACGAGCATGCTGATAAGCAACTGCAAGAGAAAATAGCGATGGTGAAAGACCCGAAGAAGAACTACGAGTTCTTCGATTTGTGGGACGAAAAGCAGAGTGGCGTAAACGACGAAAGTGATGTTGATGAAGAGATCAAGGAGCTCGATGATATTCGACAGACGCTGATCTCGAAGAAGCCACCAAGAGTGCCGGTTTATCGCTACCAGAAACCGTCTCTTCTGCCGTCTGTTGAGCCTCCACATCCTGGTACTTCTTATAATCCATCGTTCGAAGACCATCAGGATATCTTGTCCAAAGCTTACCATGAAGAAATGAAGAAGATGAAGGAGGAGAAGCACTTAAAGAGAGTGTTGGACAAATATTATCCGACCCGTGACGAGGCACCCACTGAGAAAACGTGGTTGATTGAAATGTCACAGGGATTGGGCCTCGACGAAGACGAGGACGATGAAGCTGATGAGGCCAATGATGGCGAGACAGCCGTGGAAGTTCCTCTAAAAGCTCCGATTCGCGCTGAAAACAGAAAAACGAAGGCGCAGCGACGGCGCGAGAAGATGCAGAAGACGAAGGAGAAGAAAGCGAAGCGAAAGAAAGCAACAAAGAAGAAAATGAACGAAAACCTCAACATGAAGAAGATGAAGAAGGAGATCGCCGAAGCCGAGAACAAATCGGCGGAGCGTGCGAAACGAAAAGGGAAACAGATCATCGAGCGAATGTACAAGCCGCACAAGTTAAGTTCGCACAAGTATGAAGATCCCGAACTTGTGTGCGAACTCAACCTGTCCCACGAACTGACCGGCAACTTGCGATCAGTCAAGTACGACGGAAGTCTGCTTGTGGATCGGTACAAAAGTTTCCAGAAGAGGAATATTATCGAGCCGCGCGTCAGACAGAAGCTGAAGAACAGATACAAGCCGAAGATTTTCATCAGAAAGACGCACAGAGATGATGTGCAACAGATGACCTGAGATTGACGATCATATAATGATTAGTGACGAGTGGTGATGATGATCAGAATTATTGATTGATTAATAGATTAATTGCCGAAATGATCGCGAAGTTTGTGAAATGAATAAACTTTTTATTCATCACGCAGTAAAAATGAATTTACGAAAATTGGAAATGAAAAAATGCCGAAACGGAACGTGCGTCACAAATGTGGTAAGAATATTAAACTTGAGATGGTTGCCCACAAAAACAAGAGTTTTGTACACGTAGTAAAGCTAGAATCCATTATCGGCAGATCTCAATTTGGTAACCATCATGAAGGTCGTATCATTAGTAATGACACTGCGACTCGGTGCTGCTGCTTCGATCGCGTTCGCGGTCCGCGTCAAGGACAGCAACAGAGACGGTCTCCTCTCGGCCGACGATGATCATCTGATCTCCGTCAGCGATGGCGGAGGCCACCTGCAAGAGCTTATCGAAGCTGTGTCCACGAGCGTAGGTTTCGTGTTGCAGCTGCTTGTGCGTGTCCATGGCGTGCAACATATTCTCGTCGTCGTCGTTTCCCATCTGCGCCTCCTTTTGGGCGCGTTCGTACCTGGCCACAGCTTCGATATTCTGGTGCAAGTAGCCGAGTCCATACTTGCGTCGCGGTGGGCAAGGTTTCTTCACAGATTCGACATTAGGCACGTCGAACACACCTTTCGCTGTCAACATCTTGCCGTGCTTGGTGAAAAGGTGACGCTTGTACGTGTTGCGCGTCTTGAACCTGGTAGTGGAGAGCAATTTAGTGGTCAGTCAGCATCGGATTGGTAATGTGTCATCAACTGTCTTACTTAACACAGCAATCGTTGCACTCGAACGGCGTCTCTCCGGTGTGCCGTCTCAAATGCTCCTTATAATGGCTTGGGTGTCGGAAATTCCTAGTGTGAAGGTTTCATACTTAATATTCTAATCAAACATTCGTTACGATACCGACTTTCCAGTAGTCAATTCCTACGTCGACATTTCTAATGCAACAAATAGTTACGTACCTGCCGCACTCGGCGCACACAAATCGCGTCTTGTTCATGTGTATGAGCATGTGATAGTTGAGGCTATGTTGGCGCGTGAATGTAGCTCCGCAAGTGGAGCACTCGAACGGCTTGATTCCAGCATGACTGCGATAGTGGTGCAACAGGCTAGACATGGACGAGAAGGTCTTGTGGCTCGTGCAGATTCTGCACGAGTTGGTTGCGGGACTGGCGGGACTCAGACTGAGATCGGCATCAGTGACGGTGACTGTGTCGAGATCGACATCGAGATCGAGAGTCTCGTGCTCGGCACGCGCGACGCGCACCTGCTTCTGGTGGTGCTCCCCACGACGCCTCTGTTTTTGCGTCTGTCTTAGTTCCTTGATGCACTGCAGTGCAAACTGTTTCTCCCAATCACGCGAGATGTCTGGTGACGAGTCTCTCTCTCCTTCCAGGTATCGATCGTCATCGTCTCGGCGCTCTCGCACCCGACTAGCGGCCTGAACCACACCACTCTTTGGTCTGCCG
>JAGGCA010000409.1:7466-45589 GCA_022876805.1 Osperalycus tenerphagus | reverse complement strand
CACCATCATCATCACAACCGTGATACACAGGTATCGCGATAAAAATGTCTGCGGATATAATAACTAACCCGTTACAGGGAGGGTATTGTGCGCGATAATAAATTGAATTTTTCTTTCGTTTTGGCGACTCGGCGCTAAACGGATCAACATCTGATCTAATCTGATCTGTATCAGGACAGAAGCGCATTATTTGATTTATACATTGAGACTAGAAAACAAAAACGCAGCACACAAACAAAGGATATTGAAAAACAAAGCAACTCGATATGAAAAGAGTAGAAAGAAAGAAAGGATGCGAGAAAGAGTAAAGTAAATGCGTCGAAACTGGGATCAAAGTGGCTGAAACTGATCAAAATGAGTTTGACTGATCAAAACTCGTTTCCGGCTCTTTGACATCGCATCTAACTTTTTTCTTTTTCTTTTTCCATCTCGGCTCATCTTCCGATTCTATTTCGTCATTCATGCACTTTACTTACAGTTCTTGCTTTCCTTCTTGTTTCACTTGTCTCATTACTTGTATTATTGCTTCGCTTGTACTATCCTGTCTTGTCGTCCACTTCCTTGAGTTCCTGTTAAGAAAATACACGATCGACTGAGAAATAACATTCGAACCAAGGAGAAACATCGAGCGCACACATTGGCAAGACGGAAACGAAACAAAACTGAGACATGAAACTCGATCATGGCTGAGCTAATCTGTCGAAGAGTCTTAAAAAAAGAGAGCCCAAAATGTGCGTTACTGGTATCAGGTCGGCGTCGCGAACTTGAACCGACGAATGACGTTCATGTCCTCTCTCTTATAACGTTAGGTTATGTCTTGTATGACACAAAATATAATTTTCGAAGCTACAAAACAGCCTCCAATGTTTTATGTATGTGTCTCGAGCCTATTCTCTTGGAATTCGCTCTTGCAACGAATTTGAAATGCGATTCAAATTCGATATTAATAACATGTATCCCACAAACTCAGCAAATAAATAGCGCAAAATGCAGAAAAGCGTGGATTTTGTAATTTCACATAAATTGCTCACTCTTGAGCCAAGCCCGTTACGGGCCATTCACGATCGGACGCGGACATTCATTTCGTTTTTACTCATTTTCGCATTATGGGAACAGTGAGGGGCGAGAAACAGAAAGGTGAACGATGGTGAGCAGAGCAAAGCTGTCGATGGGAGGGAGACTGGGGAAGTGCCGACACCAAGGTGGCTCTCAAATTGGGTATTTCACGATCGAAATGCTAGTCTTTCGAAGACTCGCTATTTTTTCCGACGTTAATGCGCGGACTGTGATCGTTATGTTTGGGTCTGAGTTTGGCGTTTGGACGAATGCGGCGGCGAACACCTTTAATAGCGAACGCGCCTGGCTGCGAGGCAAACATGTAATTAATGCAACTTTCTGAATATGTTGTGCAATTGTGTTAATGTGCTTTTAACTTGGCCCCTTCGGGATCGCAGGTTGTCTAACACAAAGTGCAGTTGCAATTCACTCACTTCACTTTTAGCTCTCATCCTCTATACTCGCCGAACTCCTGACAGAGGTTCTCGAGCCCGTCAATCACCTCTCTCTCAAATAAGTTTCATGTGCTGCCTGCATTACGAATTACGATGTGTGCATATTTCGAGACTTGGGAGAAGCGAAAAACCAGTCAAATAGCGTCCCCATTCGGGATACTTGATCTAGGAGAAAAAGTTGGCGGTGGAAGCGAAAAACTTTTAAGGCAAAAAACACTCCACCCATTCGATATTGAATGGCGAGATACGAGATGGATCGCATTGCCGGGTGCGTTCTGCATTATCTCGCGTGTATTATGTTATGCGTTAAAGGTTTAATTATGCGAGCGATGTCGGAGAGAAACATTTTCCTCATATCATATCTGTAAGGGAAGAAGTGTCGCGAGAAAAAGCCACCACCAAAATGGCGATCATTTGCGAGATTTCTTGGCGGATGACGACGCCAAACTCCGTGGTCACGCTAACGACAAGACACTCGCTCGTTCGTTGGCTCACTTGCTGAGCATTGACAATTAATTTAAATTCACCTCACGCTACACGAGGGTAAGAAGCATACTGATGATGGATTCATGGTGCGAGCGCATCCTGAGATGGGATCATGAAGAAGAGCGGACAAGAAATTCTCAAGACGAACAACATTTAAAAAAGGAGAATACTTAGAGATTCGACAGACTTGGTCCCAGGTCTTAAGAAAATACACGATCCTTAAGCCGGGCGCGTGACTGTCTTATAAGAGTCTTTAAAGCACGAAACGTCTGTCGCCAATGTTGTGCTGGTGCTATAAAATGTTCTTTAAAATGCGAACGCGCACACTGCTGGCATTTGTGAAACGAATCCGATTAGGGCCGAAATCTGTGGTTGCGCCACAGATTCGCCAAAGGTTACATCATTTTAATTTACTTGTCTTTTCCTGCAAATTATACTCGAAATCGTCACTTTTTCGAATCGCCGAACGCCGCATTGCTCTGGACCAGTTTAAAATGTCGAGTTCATGACTACGGCTACGTACGTGTATGAACGAACGACAGACGACGACGGCGGCGGCGGCATGAAATATGTCCATCTTGAAAGCCACGAACGGGATGTGCATTTTTTCTTCTCGCTGTACACGATCTCTGTTTTCAGAGCTTTTCCTGTATTCCTTTCTGCATGCATTTCTGCGAATATCCATCTTCTTCTCGGTCTATCTGTTTCTCATTCTCCCATCTCCGGGCTCATTCTTTATCTTCACTCCTCTCCCATCTCCATTCTTCATTCCTCCTCTTTCCATTATCTAGCGTCGTTTACAATGCCCTTCATCATCATCATCACGAGCGACATAACGCGAGATGATGAGAGTGAGACCGAGACCAGAGAGACTCGCACAACTAACAAATTATAAACGTGCACGGCCGAGTCCCGTCTTCCGCCCACTTTACTATTGTGTGACTGGCTGGTCAGGTTTGGTAATTAGACGTTGGTATTAGCGAATCGGCAACGAAAAATAACGACGACGCGAGAAACGAGACGAAACGAAATGCACATGAAATGAACGAACGAACGATGATGATGATCGTCGACCGAAGCGAAGCGAGGACGGTGAGAAGATGAAGATGATCGAGAATGAAGAAATGCAACGTAATTTGTCTCCATCTTACATTCATATATTCGCAGCGCTGCTCGAGATCGGCCGTCAAAAAAATTATGACGAGCCACGTAATTAAACGCTAGGCGAGAGCAAATGTGAGAGGCAGCGCATCAATTATGGCCGATTGATCGCTGCTATTATGAGGCTCGAATTCGCAGCTTCTTCAGATATATTACTGCCACTACTTCAAAAAGTTTCTCCGAACGCTAAAAACCCTCATAATTTGTACGACACAGAACGCTTTAGAAGGTCGAGTCGAAGATTGGCGACACGATTAGCAATTCGGTTCTCAAGGAGTGTACCGAGAAAATAACTTGATAACGGCACTTATCGGGAATGGCAGAAAAGAGCTAACAAAATAACTAAGCGAGAAGGGAGAAGGGAACAGGCAAGAGACAAACAATGATACAAATACACGAGTAGTGCCTCAGAGAAGAAGAAGCAATTTCATGGCTATTTTCGGAGAGGGTCGCTCTTAACACGTACAAGATAACCCAACAGCAGTTCTCATCTCGATGAGAAGTATTAGAAGAGAACGAGAAAGAGACACAAAACACAAACATCCGAATACACAACTCATCATCATCATCAGTCGCACTTCTATTCTATTCTGCCTTTTACAGCTCCGAGGCACAGCGAAATGCGGGTTAAATTATTGGTCAGTGGTCATCGCTCGCCAACATCGTGAAGAAGAGCATGTAGAAGAACCAACACATGAATTATGAGCCGCTGTCCGGCGCCTGGACCAACTCTCTTAATTCTCATTGTTGCTTGTTTTCTTTTCTCTCTCTCTTCGTTTCGCTTCTCATCTCGTCCCGCACAACAATAACCAATCTATTTCGTTGATTATGTCTCATTACGCTTTATGTTCGCTAATCTGGTTGGCATTCACGATTCCCTCTCTCTTCGCTCTAACTGAATGAATGAATGCCTCGGAAATTCCCGAGTCGGAATCTGAACACCGAACGAATGTCGGCCGAACACAGAACAACACATCACACTTTTAACGAACAAATTCGGCAATAACCTTATTTAATGACTTTTCGCGCAATCTAACTTTTTATATTGTCATTTGTGCACTGCAGCAGCGATACTTATTGCTCGATCGACGCGCACGTTGTAATAAAACGAACCGAACCGTTGATTAAGAATTCGGCTGGGTGAAGGCATCAACGTTAACTCGACATCAACTTCACTGGGCCTGGGTCATGCCTGTTATACTGAGCACGACACATAACTGCTGTTTTATTGATCACCCGATCGCACATCTCGTACCTCGCCATTGTTCCATCGCTCCTTTCACTTTTCTCTTCATAATTCCCCTCTAATGCGTTTCGCGACTCTGAGACTTCGTTCATCCATTCACTCAATGGCTGATAATTTGAGCAACGATCACCGATTTTTTAGACCCCCTAATTACAGCTCGCATTGACATCGATGTGACTTTTTCATCGACTAATGACGGCTATGAGCGGCAAATAAGCTTCATCAGAATGATAAATAAACGATGTCGCGAATTACAAGAATTGCATCAGGATTGTACGAAATTCAATAACGAGTGTCTCAAATGTTGATTAAAGTTGCGAGTACCACGTGAACAAATTGACAAGAGCGAGAGAACAGGGAGACAGGGAGATGACAGAAAGCAAATATACAAACGATGAACGACAAGCAACAAAATGTGATACGCACGGCGTGGCATCAAACCAGACGACATGCGACGATACATATACTGACTGTGTTGACAATGAAAAAAATTCCCTGTCTACCGAGAATAGGGAGATACATATAACAGGCTGATATAAACAGAAGAAGTTAGTATTTCATCGATCGCACACATGCACAGCGTTAAGAAGCTAATTTAATGTTCGTTGCACCAGTGGCCCAATGGCTCAGCGCTCGGCTGTCGACCAGGCGATAATTTGCCGGATTTCGATGGCTTTGCCTTCGGATTACAACGGTCGTCGAGCGTTTCCTTTTACACGTCGAATTCGCACATACATAACGCAAGTATGGCTTTCTCTGGTCATCAACATTATCTTCATTTATGTGTTACTCGTCAGCCTCAGAGAATGTGCGAATATCTGCAATCGTGCTAATGTAATGTATAAATACAAAGATACGCCCTGAAACGGAGGGAATTTTTCACCACTACTTGACATTAAGTACCGCTGCTCCACTGCAGCCACAGGACGTTGCTGTTGTTCTCAACAGTGCTCAAGAACTGGCCATCACATCACGGGTCGAGGCACCGAATTCGAAAAGGTGGTGGTATTGTTTCGAGTGCGTCAATTCAATGTTTACGTGCTCGACACGCACTCGAAATTATACGAATGTACAAATACACACAGCTCACAATTCACATCAGTATATCAATAACGATTTTTTCGGCCATCGAGAAAAAGCCGCCGTTTAGTAATTTAGTTAGTCAGTTTAGTGCTAGGTTCACGACCGGCAAGCGTTTGTGAATTGCAATTTTTTTGCGCCTATCATGCAAATACGATGCGCATCTAATCAACGTGGTTCCAATGCGAATGCGCCCATCGACTCGGTCAAACAATAACGAGCATGGTCTACAATTAAAATTATACTCGCATCATTTTCGTGATGACGACGACGACGTGATGCAAACATTTCGTGACATTATAATGACAAAGTTGACATCGTTAGCAAGAGTGGATGAATGCCCGCTATGAGCGTTTCTCACAATGAAATTCTCCAAATAAAACAGTTAGTAAGCAAAAGAATTGAATTAACTTGAGTGCCACAAAGACGACAAGCGGGTTCGAGCTCACGAAAATGCATCTCTAGTTTTGTGATTCGTGTCCTATTCTCGGACCCAAATTGCTTGCTGATGTTGCACAACGGCTACTGTTACCTAAATGTATTTGTTTGCATTTGTTCTCCATCAACTGATTTAACTGCATCACCGTGATGCGATGCTCACCATTAGACTGAGTTAATTGCCGCATTTACTAATTCAAACTAAAACATTATCAACATTAAGTTCACATCGGTCGCTTGTTCGTTGCACAGAATCCTTTGTCAAGCAAATGAATGTTGCGGTAATAACACATGAAAGGAATGCTCGAAAGAGAGACTGAAATATGGCTTGCTCGATGTCTTCCAGTTGCATCAAAGTTTAACTCACAACACGCTCGGCATGCATCAAGAGTAGTCAGTCAGGTAAAACGCAACCGAGAAAAAACAGGGAACATGGAGGAACGAACATGATGGTCGAACTCATGCAAGAGTTCAGGTTATGTAAGAGAATAACATAACAAAAGTTGAATTCGCATTTACTTACGACATTACACCACAAAGGCGAGATCACGATTTTCGAATTTGGTCGGTAATAACCTCGGTGAGAAGAGAGCGGATGGATGGAAATACTTACATAACAATACCCAAAAAAAGGTTTCCTGTCTGATCACACCGAGGAGAGATGAGAGAGTCCGTAGAATACAAAACGTAAACAACTACAAGTCGCTGTCTGCTCAACTTTCTCTTGTAAACTGTAAATATGATTATTCTCATAACATGATTCTAATGGCTTGCCATCATGTCAGAAGCATGAGAACCGAACTGGAATGAACTCGACGGTTTCCAAGTTTTTTACAAATCCAATTTCTTTAGCAGTAACAAAGGACGGAACATTTCTCTGTCTCTCTCAGAATTATAATAGATGAAATTTCAGGCGAACTGTACCGACCAAACTTGGAAAAGTGCAAGGCAAAGTTCCAAAACCTAAGCAAATAAATATTATAAAAGCTGTGATCGTGAGACTGTGATTCACATACTGTGAGCCCCTTTCTTTGTTCGCCACTAAATTCAAAAAGTTGGTGTAAGGTTTCTACTTATCGTTACAAACTGACTCATTCTCCGCTTACACGCTTCTGCTCTAAATTAACCTTATCGTTTCAAACTCATTCAATTTCAATGTTCATTTAGATTCGCGAGCAATTCATTGTTTGGCTTTTTTGGCTTCACGTTTCGAGCAGAGTTTACATATAATTGTTTCGTAATAGTATTATTTACACTAAGAAAAGGGACAAAACACAGAATGGGCAGCGATCATGTTTAGCGGGATGATGAAAAACAATCAAGTAAAACAAAAAGCATGTCACTCTATCCCTAAATATCTGCATAATGAAGCAGGAATAGAGCACAGAAACAGGCACAGCGCACGGCGAAACGGCGAAACAAAGGTCAAAAATTCACTTATCCATTTGCATATAAAGAAGAAGAGTAATAATTGAAGGAACGTAGATGTGAGGCGAGAGCAACTCGCAAGTCTTGCTGCTCGGGCGAGACTTGCTTTGCATCTCTTCCGAATCTTGCATCTTGCATGCCTTCGAGCACTTGAATTAAGTTCGTGTAAATGGCGAATGCCAACGAACGCAGAACGTTTGTCTGATTTTTTTAGGTGCAGAGAAAACAGTTAAGGAGAGGAGGAGCAATCAGTAATTCGAAATGAGCTTTCCAACGCCATGCAAAACCGAAATCGGTTGTTTTCTTAAGCTGTAAAAGGGTCGACAAGTTCGCTAATTGAACTCATCCTTCAAAAACATTTCTTTCACAACAATTTTTCTCCTCTTCTTTCTCTCGCGGTTCGTTCGTGGTTCCTCGTCGTGAACACTGCTCGCCAATCACTTATACAATTAATCCCTTAAAATGTTGCTTGCATTGCCTCGAAACGAGCGGAGGTAGAGACGAGGCACAGACAGAATGGGAAAAAATTCCTCTGTACACTGCTTGCAAATTTTTGACGCAAGAAAATATTTGTTACGGATAGTAATGTGAATGGACATGCATTGAAAGGCGAGCCGCAGCATGCACAAATGGCCATCGGCCGCGACCCGGATAGTCGATCGTACCTCACACTACACCATCACAACGATCATCGTTCACCGTCCACCCCAACCCAAACCCAAACCTTTTTCCGTTCAGACAAAGAATATACAGATACATGGTCAGACCCGTACTCATGAAACCAACATTAGCGAACAATAGACTGGGAAACGAACTCGATTCGACTCTTGACTCAGCCATGATGCCGTGATTTCGTGTGTCCCTCGGTAAAGTGATTCTTTGACTTGCATGCATCTGACGGCGTTCTTGATTCTGCAGTTCACCACAATATGCCCGTTTTGCCTCAATCTTCATCACGCGTATCTGCAGCCCGCCTACACCATGTTTTTTGCATGGTTTGTGTCCTCTGGCAATCGCATAATTCGGTTAGCAACCAACATTATATAATCAATGCATCATCATCATCAGCATCATCATCGTGCTCCTTGCAATGCTCAGAATATGCCCATCGCGAGCTATATGCAGGTGCTGTTCGGTAACTATTTAATTCGCAACCTTGGCATGATCCGTGATCTCGGTGATTTTGGGTGAATAAAAGCAGTTAATATGGCGTGGAGATTGAGATGCTCTTCATTGAGTTCGCATTCCTCGAGCAATTACGTAGCGTGAAAGCGAGGCGTTGCTATCGTGGGAAAGTCGAAAATCCTGGTCCCTAAGACAGTGAAGATGCCAGATAGAGTCTGGTCTACGAAATGCATCGAGCTTCAGTTTCGGTTTCAGTTTCTTTTTCCCGAGCCAACAAACGAACATCATTCATGCATTCGAGTTGCGAGAGTGACCACAATTACACACTTTATCAAATGATGTTTTGCTTTAATCTATCTTCCGATGCCGCCTCGAGCTGTGCTCGGTGATCAGATACCGGAGAACAGCAAGAAGTTTGGTGTGTGGGGGAGAGCAGGAGAAAAAGTAATTCACTGGTTAGTTGAACATTCACTTTTGTTGTACGTACTACATTACATTAGCTCGCCATTAATGCTCAGACATGAAAGTGTATATTGCATGTGACTTGGTCAAGAGCGAAATCAGCCAATGTAGTGCCTCTTGTTCTTGTTGTTGTGTTGTTGCACTCACTTCACGACCCGATGTCCGATTGTATTAAATTCGCATTCACCTCCATTACCATGTGAAGCCTGGCCCGGCTTGTGCACTGAGTCTGCACTTGGTCTCTCTCCCTCTCTCTCGCTCTTCTCTAGAACTGCTCACACCATCAGGATCATGCCTTTCGCTTGTGGGAAAACGTGACTAGCGAGTGGAGAAGATCTGCGGCTAATTACAACAACTGATAAAAAATCTGCGCGCTTAACTTCACAGAAATGCCAGTAAATTACAATTATTTGCATGGCAGAATAGCACGAGATGAGCTTGGAGCTCGGAGCTCGGAGCTTGAAGCTCGTTTGCCGTCGTCGACGAGGATCCGTCGCCAGTCTGATATGGAGAGCAATCAGCACCGTTTATTGTCGATAATTTTGGGCACGATGCGTGCTGAGAGAAGTAATCATCTCAATTAAGTTGGGCAAATAAAATCACATGAAGAACAATGAACGCATAGTTTACCACGGTGTGCGTTGTGCATCTCAGCCGTAATTCACACAGATCAGCGAATTTGGGAGCCTAAATCTCGTTATCGCAAATGTTGCATTTCATTGCCAACATTGCACGGTGGCAGCTTTGCTTCTTGACCCTACTTACAAATTTGTTATCAGTACTAATGTCAAGTTGGACTTTTAACACAGTAAGAGATGAATTTTTCGGCTCATGTATTCACTCCAATCAGCACAATTCCGAGTCTTAACTTAAGCACTTCTCCAATGTGGCTCGCCATCAAGTGAGTGCGCTAACCTTAGATTTAAAAGGCGTCGCTCATTTGCCGTCGAACAGCACATCATCCACACATCCACACATCCACATCCAGGCGCATAGTTTTAAATCGCGTTCGCTACTTCTACGTACCTTAAGATGCGAATGTTTTCTGGTACGATGACTTTCCAAACACTTTCTTGCCAAACGCGAAGCTCTTCTTCATTCACTCTCATTCAGGTTTTGCACTGATTGCGATACTGCCACACCGGCACGACGATGATGATGACTGTTGAACGATTATTAACTATGATTTAATATTCACTCGCAGGCGAGGAACGTTCAAATATTAATTGAAATGCTGAGGTGATGCCAGTCGCAGATAACTGCGCGCACAGACAACGACGAAGTTTTACGACACGAGTCACAAGTCACAAGTAGTTAATTCTTGGAATGAACGCGGAAAGATGAAAAGCGAGTAACGCACTGAGCACACACTTGATTAAAGTGTAATCAAGCTCGATTGAGTGACCAACAGTCGGTCACAAATCGCAGTCAGGAAGAGCGGCGATATAAACGAACTGATGAAGAGCGACGAGCAAGTCGCGACCACTCCGCTCTGTCGGCGATCCCGCACTGAACGCTGGAACGAGTCTTCACTGGAAGTGGATGCAGTTGGTAATGGGCACGACTCGGTGAAACATCGACATCTAGATGAAGAAATGAGAAACCAAGTTTTAGTTCGGTAATCCGCAAACAGAGCTAGCGGGAAGCATTGTGGATAACAAAACGTGACTTGAATGGGACAGGGACAGGAGAGGACACTCAAGAGGGCAGGATGAGGAGGATAATGGGAGAGGAGCTCACATGGGCGATGCTAATCCACAGACCGGACAGGACCATAAAAGTGTCCAGATGTGTGGCGAAGCGAATTCCGAATTGACACTGTGTTTAGAACCGAAGAATGGTTGGCAACCGTGTTCTCAATGGAACGAAATTAACGTGGCGCAAAAGCGAAACCACTAAAAGCAGGGATGAGCAAAGAGAACAATAAAAGAATCCTAGAAAGCCATTTGGGGGAGAGAGATGGTAGAAGACGGCGCGAGAACGATACTAAACAGACACGAATCGGCAGCTCAAATGACCGACGATTCAAATGACAATTTCAAGACACTGTCGCGATGTTCAGATCTCGATGGTGGGCATAAACACATCGCGCCATTCATTTACTTATTGCGATCATAAAGTCGATTGGTTTACGACTTCCTTCGAGCTCTTCGACTTAAACTCTTCTTGACGCGCAAGATCGGGCCTTAAAAGTGGTGCGTCTCATCTCGCAGCTTAAAGCGATATTTGATGGTTATTAGCTTATCGCAACTCGTCCCTCTTATTCTGCTGAAAGAATTCCAGCTACTCATCTTTTTAGTTGACCTCGAGCCGATAAAGCGAGAAATGTGAGGCAATTAAAGATAGTCTCCAACAACACAATATTGGAAGCAAAATATTTGGGTAGCTCGCATTTTTATTGTGATCACCATAAATAAGCCTTATGTTGGATCTCACGATGATCGAGCTACGTTCTTGATCTGTATGTGTGACGCTGGATATCCTCTTCTTTCATTCGCTTATAAATAGCACAATTGAGTATTGCGTGCAACGATCGCAAAAATTCCTACATTTAATAATTCATCTCTCCATTCAAATGACATTCACAGCGCGAGATCCTGGCTTGTCATTCATTCATCGATTTTGAGCCACCGAGTCATTTGGCAATTCATGAATAGCAAATCGATATGATTGCAAGATCAGGTATCTATTAATCACTGATTAGTGAGACACAATCTCGCTCGGTCGCGCAATCATCTGCGTGTTTCTAATATGCGCCTTGACGACATAGAAACAGAAAGGTTCACAGGCAGGTCACTGCAGTTTTTCAATTAGCGATAATTTGAATGCACGATAACTTAAACACATGGTCGGTCAACCATCGTCGTCGTGCATTTTCCTTGCAAGATTGTCTTTTCTGTCTTCCTGCCGTGAAATGTGCATCGCATCATCTCTCTTTCCTGTTCTTTCTTCACATGAGTGCTTCTTCTGCCTCCAAACCGTCAACCATATTATTAGAAAGTCTGTAATAAGCCATCGTCGAACGCAACAACAAATGAGCGATGACAGATTGCCAGTGTTGTGAGTGTTCTACAAAATGCCAGTGTGAGAATCGCGCCCGTATCGTCAAACGGCCGACATTTGCATAGAATCCGGTTCATGTCATAACGTGCTGATTTAACTTAGCCAGATCTAATTTATGGTATGATACGCTTGTCAACGGATGTACGGCATAAATATATCGCTGTGATGAAAGGCATCTTATTCTTATTCTCATTCTCTCTGTTCGATGCTCACTGGCAGTGGCAATGCAAACAACAGCTGTTAAAATTCATTGCAAAACACACAAAAACCAGAATAAAGCCTATTATTAGTGTGCCACACACGTTGCTCGAGCTTCTCGTCTGCATTGATCAATCGGAATTGATCACTATGAGTGCAAAATGATCGGGAGATACTTCTCCAACGATAAGTGCTGCTGTTCTCATCACTACTGATTCGCTAGACGCGTGAAAAGTTTGCCGCCTAATAAGCATTATTGTAAACGACTCTCCATCTTTTCAGAACAGCTCTTCATCATAAAGAAAATTCACTTCATCTCTATTCATGACTAGTTACATGAACTAGAGAAAATCTCTTTTTTTGGGCGCACATTTCCAATTGAGCAGACTGCATACGTTTTGCGTAACGCATCCGTTCTGGATTGCTTCTGAACACATTATTGCCATCGTTGAGTCTCAACTCAGATGGCGAGCACTTCTTGGAGCCCATCTCCATCGGAATGCGAGCGAAGAGACAGAGAAAAATCGCAATCATAAAATTAAACTTGAAAAGCACGAATCACGAATACAAGTACCCATTGTTCATTGTTACGTTGATTGGAGCTGAAGAAGAGCAACACATCGCAAGCGGCTATTAGCTAACGTAAAGTGTGTTCATCGGTATGCTGGCTTCGATTGTCTTTACTCGTGGCCGTCATTTGGTGACTCGACTTCAGCCATGGATATGCATCATTAATGTGCCGTGCATTATTTATGGAACATTTTACGCTCATTCCTCATTCCTTCTTTCGCAATGACAACAACTTTGATGTACAGGAAATGCAACGCACGAGAAAAAGGTGCTGCATTGATGCTGATTGCACACTGTGCTCATTCATTCATTCATTACATCGATGTATTTCATCATGTTACGTAACGAGATGGAAAGTAACGTTAGATTAGATTACTGGACGTCCCGAAGTCTGACCCATATCAAAACTCGTCGCATATATCATGTCAGATGGGACGTTGCACGAAAATGAAACTTTATTCAGGCAATCGCTGATTATCTCAGCGGTGTACTAACATCAGAAATCATTTCGAATTAACTCGTGAAACGCGTTTAGGAATGTAAAACGTCATTTTTTAACGACAAAATTTGGGCTGTACGGCCTTCGAACGCTTTCGAAAGCTCGGTTGGACATCAATCGCGTAACGAGTTGTATGCACAACTTTAATGCGAAACACAATTTTATCTCGAATAAATTAGAAAAGCCCCACGTGAACAAGTTTCAAGTTTGTTATTGTTCGTTTGACACACTTCCTTGCGGCGGATCCTGCTATGGGCCTGTTACTAACTAAAGCATTATACTCATTCGAGATAGTCTTGCCCGCTGTTCAAGTGTCAACATGTCATCGACGTTAATTATGCCGTAATTTTATATTCGCGATACCTCACCAAAATAATACAGACTGCAATTCTTCTATTATATGTAATAATTCGTTAGCGACACCTCGCTAATCAGTGCATACATACATATGTATGGATTCGTTGTTGACAGGTTTCAAGACAAGTGTCCGTCATCTGGCGATTGCCCCATTTTACTTTCAGTTCACTTCTCCGCTACTTTTCACCCATTTGCAATTCCGATTGATCGCGTTATTTATAAACAGCTAGATCTGGCAATGGGTGATTCTGTTCCTGAAACAGGGCTCTTTATGGCGCTCGTCGAAAAGAAAGTTCGGCAAAGTCACGTACGCTAGACGAGAATAGATCAATTTCTCGGTTATTGACTGACAAGCGATGCTATAAACTTGCCAAAATGAGACACAGTTAATATCGTTCACGAATAAAATGCTCGACAAGAAATACGGCAATAATGGCAATAAATATTTCTCGATTTCCTTATTTTGCTTCTTGTCTATCTTAACGGCGCATCAAACCTTTCTCCATCGTATCACTACACTCAACACACTCATTCCTTGGCTCTTAACTGCTCGGGAAGCAATTCCTTAAATTGCATTAAGAACTTGTAAATATCGAGGCGCGTCTCAAGCTGTTTGAATATTAATAAATTAGCGAAGCGGCGAAGCTCCGAAAGCAAAAATTCAATACTGGACTAAATGGCAAATGGATGGCACAGGAAATTCAGTGAACCTGGTGCAGTGATGGCACTTTGGCAGGTTTCGTGAGCCGCATGAAATGTTGGCGGGCCACACCTGTGTTAAAATGTTGCACAGAAATGTTAGACGAACAAATAGTCGTGGTCGAAGAAGACTGGCGAGATAGCATCAAGCATCTTTTTTTCAATAGTGCTGTGTTGACTTTGCAGAAGCAGAAGCTATTGTGAGTGCTAAAATAACATGGCCAAGTTTTCAAGTAGCTCATTGTGAGTGGCTGCCATGGTAAATAATTTTGGGTGAACTGTCGCTCTATGGCATAGCGGAATGACGAATATTCGTCGGGTGTTGCTCCGAACTCGAACACATCTCGTTTATTTATAAAGGAGATGAGGTGTTGGCTGCAAGTCCAACTCTCTGTGCTTCATGGTAGCCGTGATTGTGATGTGGCAAAACATCTACGCGTGTTCTTGACAGCATTAACTAAACTCGAACGATTTCTATCTTTCTCTCTCGGTCTTGTGTATCAACGGTAAAGTTAAATATTTGTTATCAAATTGGCGAGCCTATGAAAAAGAAAGCGAATGCATAACAAAGCACGCAATCAACTGTGTATTAGGTTAAAATCGCATTGGTGGCGATCGACGATCTGCATGAGGATCGCCGACTCGACACTCAATTTTCGGTGCTATTCTTTTCGCAAAGCTCCTTCGTCCTTCGCCGTTACTCACTTATATTGATTTGCGCCACATTCACTTGTGTGACATCCGTAGCCGACGAGGGAGAATGTTTAACTTTTCTCTGGTCAGTCTGCATGCGGGTTACCGCATGCAAATATGTGTTTTTCAACATTTATAATTTTTTTTGCATTTTCACGAATTGACGAGAAACTAGATGATTAATGATGAGTTTTAAAACAAAAATCATCCAAATAGGACACTCGAAACGCGAGATATTGACAATTGAAACTTGGGTTGTTGGAAACTGTTGGCATTTTGCCGTCTATTCGATACAAGGAAATCGGATTGAGCACTATTATAAATCCGTTGGTGATGGGCTCGAAGTCTTACAGTTCGCTCCTCTCTCGATGGCGTTTTTCACCTCGTAACACATCACCTGACATTACCTTTAGGTGGTGTGCGGGAGCCAAGCACCCTTAACAGGGCACCCCGGCCAGTGTCCAATGTGAGGGTAACAGTGAGGGAACCCACACATGGCAACCAACTGTGAACGCGCTAATTTTTATAACTTCATGTTAATCTTCATCATTCATTCGCGTGTTATTTTCATTGACCCATTAAACATGCGAACCAGGATAAATCACGTCGATAATCGCATAAAAGTGAAAGTGAACGCGTCAAGAAATGTATTTGCCATAAGGAAAGAGGCGACACGATGAAGAACAGCTTGACTCCTTCATGTTCATGTTCTTGTCCATGAAACAAATTCCTCATGCAAATCGACAACGTTACAATATGAACGCGAATTGCTGCCAACGCCCATATCAGAACCACACATCGACATCAAGCCTTTGCCTCGTTAATCAACGTGCCCGCCACGAACCGTGCATGGCCACACTTCATTCATATTAATACGAATCATGTAAGAATTAAGCCAATGAACTATCATTAGATTAGTTTAATCGCTCAATCATACGCACTCGTCGTTATACTGTTATCGTCTCATCGATTGTTTTACGGTCACCATGTGCACAACCTTGGTCTGCCCATTCTCTCTGGTGAGCACCGAAATTCATGTGCACCTTTCCCCACAATTCATTTCACTTCACTTTATCTCTACTGCACATTTTAGTGGTTTGAATTATGGTAATTACTCCGATGAAAAGCACAACTTGCAAAACTATCAAGCATTTTTTCACTCAGATTTATACTGAAATTTAATCAGCACATTTATTGTTCGCGGCACGCAATTCTTTTCACTACCTCTTGAACTGCATCCCTCAAAGAGAGAGCATTTAAAACAAATTCGTCACGTTAAATTACCACTTTGACCAGTGGACCAGCACACGCAAACAATTAGAGCTAACGGCTGCTTTTCACTGCTCGTTTCCGTTACTTATTCTTCTTCGTCTGCCGACCGAGTTGTTCGTCTTCGCTCTGCGGACGGGGCCCATACCAGGGATCGCATTTCGTAATGTGCGTGTAACGATCTAATGTGAAAATCTATGCGAAGTGCAAGGCGATCAACTGAAGAAGAGAAGAAAAACGAGGAAATTGAAGAAAAGAAGAATAGCAGAGAGTCACAGTCACGTTCTTTCAGATTGTGGACACATTTAAAAGACGAGCAGTTCAGTTTGCTATCGTTTCTCCCTTGATCGCAATTCGTACTGACTGCATTTGCAAAACGACATTCTAGCCGAGATCGTCTCAGTTCTCTGAAGCCATCCTTCGGTTTGAATTGAAGACAATCTGAAGACGAGCAGCGCAAGACGCATTTCACTAACAATGTAAAGATCGTCATTGAAATGCTTTTGTTCGCTCCTCGTGTGCCCCAAACATATTTGACCGGGTGCTAAGCCGAAGATGAACAGAATCACGGGAAGAAAAGGACCAAGAAAGGAAGAGCAGACGCACAAGGAGCGATCACAACTGACAGTCAGTGGGCCAAACATTCGCACGTTGCTAATACGTTCAGACAATTACCGTGAAGACGGCCTGTTTTCGTTTAAGAAGCTCGAGTTCAAGTTGGAGTTTGAGTTGGAAAGATGCGATAAACTGAAAACACGGGTGGCTAAATGGACGGATAGTGGAGTGCAACGTTGGGTGGTTGGACAGAGCAGCAGGAGACCGATTCGCGAACAGATTCACCAAATGCACGTCCATCCACAACCGCACCACCACTGTTAAAAGCCATGCCGGTTGGACTCAAAGAATTCGCTCAAATTGTTCACTAAAATATGTCGATTCTGCAAAATGATGATCACAATTTGCTCCTATTATCCAGACGACCCACCAGGTGCCGAATAAATCACGACACACATATTGACCGAGAGCCTAGGTACATCATATTATGTAGGTAAGCATCTTCTCGGTCACGCTTTCTATGCTCTGTCTCTGTCTGGACTCAATTCTACGCGCATCTGCAATCATTAACTGGCGATAATCACGGGCACTCGAAACGGTGCCTCGCCAACAAGGATACGGAAAAGCCCATAACGAGCCGCCAAGGCGACTGCTTTCCCTGGTAGTTATTACTTAACGCCGAAACGAGAAATTCGCAAACATATTGAATGAATTGGCGAACGAGCGTCGCTCTCATCAAAATTGTTATTTGCCTCAAGGGATCAGAAATTCGTGATAACGAGAATGAGCAGATAGGGAGTGAGAGTGAGAGAGAGAACGAATAGCGACGGAATGAATGCACCATCTTCATTGTCGTCATGAATCTGAATCATATTTTTACGCTCTGCCTGGCTCCTTGTTGTTGGTCATCGTCTCCAAATATTCAATGATGCGCGCCACTGCGGCGATATTCGAATGGGATTAAAGCGAAACAAGACTGAAAACGAAAACGAAAACGACATTCATAGAGATTATCAGAATTCGCTCACAAATCTATAGGGCCCATTTTGAGCTTATTTTGTATTTGGCCATGTTTTGCTTGCGTCCCTCGTCTCATCGATAGGAGGTCTTCGAAATTCACCCCCGAGGAATCCATTGTATTGCGAGTGAATGGGAATCGCGTCGATATATACGCGACCACCGACTGTATAGTGCACGACATGCAGCAGCGGAACAGAAATGAAAGGAGAGTAAAGAAAATAATCTCGAACGCGGTCCTGCATCGAACGCATTGACAAAATAGTGATCGTCGAGAGCGATAAGAAGCGTGAAACCGAATCGCGCACGAGAAAGATCAGATTAGCCCGATCTGAAGATGTTGGCCTTTCAAATAAATAAATTTCCGTCCATAAGAGTATATCGAGTTCAATAGACGATGAGACGCTCACTTGAACAACGCTCAATTGGACGGATGGATGCATCCATCTCTGGACTTTATCGACAGATCAAACAAGGTTCGCGATGTGCCGCGCTCTCATCGTCAGAACCAAACCGAATTTCGATGTCGATATGTATACGAAAATCGAGCGTGAAGCAGTTAAAGCGATTTTCACATGCACCGATGATCAGATTGCGCGCTTGATTACACTTCGTCTGTCGGCCCGAATTCGATCTGTTTAATCACGGTGTGTTTGTTATTGCTCGCCGGCAGATGCGAGTGTGCCGAACAATCGAACAATGAACGCTTGGAAAATTGGCCAGTGAGAAGAGAAATTCGCATATAAAAAGTATTTTTCATATGCCAGCGGTTTGGTCAACACAGGCAGCAGTAATTCCTAGTGACCAACCGACAAACAAACAAAACGACAGCGGATGGCTAGAATAAACGAAAGTCTTGTGTACATATAAGACAGGAGACGACAATGAAAGTTAGCCTAAACAAACGAACTTTGGTCGTGTCACTCAATATCGCAAAGATGCGAAAGGAACGAAATCCGACGCCGACGACAGACCAACATCAACGATTTCTGTCTGTCTTCGGGTTAAGGTTCGGGTTCAGCAGGATCGGGCTGACGATGAGAGCAATTGGTAAATGTGGCGTTGAAAAGAAAAAGGGTTTTGTAGGTTGTACTGCACGAGACGCGAGCTCAAAAATAGTTGCGAATCACACAATACGCGTTTGTTCATTGAGAAAATGCATCAACAACGCTTCATGCATTCGTGGGGTGCATTTTTTGTCTCACCAACGGAGCCAGTATCGTATTCCGTGGAGTTATCGATGCAGATTTCATCGTCAAGCAAACTGAATTCGCTTCTTTCTCCCTCTCCTCTGCTCTATCCTGAGTCGGACGGCGATCTGTTAGCTATTTTGATTCGAAGACAGCCTCAGCCCATGTTCAACATTCTCAATATGAGCTCGATGTGATGTTGGCAACTGCTCTGAGCCTGACAAGCGAAACCGACTTGCTTGCAGGCACATTTCAAGCGCAGAACTGCTCAAGAGGGAGACGCAAAAAGGGAAGATTATGTAACTAAAAATGATGCGAGACATACGCACCAAGAAAACTTGGACAACTTTACACTTTTCTCTTTGTCGAGAGAATTGAATTCGTCCATCAAACGGCTGCATGAGCTCTCTTTCTTCTCTACAATGCAATATTCCGACTATCCTTATGGCAGTCAAGATACTTCGCATAAACAGTGGTTGCAAGTAAAAAGCTTCTCCTCCTCACCAGCTCCGTTTCTAATCCTAGTTCGGACCCGCATTCTTTGGGTGTACTCATCGTCTCGTCGAGCGCGATTGCCAATCATTATTGTATGTCCAGCTAATACTCAACAATGCCAACATTAACTTGATGATATACCCTTATTACTGGAGCTGCGAACTTCGTACCTGGCAAGAAGCAGAGAAAAGGATATTTTGGGCAATGGGACCCGCATGGCAGATGCGATGAGATGAGATGCGATGAGTGCCGTAAATGGGATGAGTGCAGATAAGCTTGCGGAGGACCGAAGGGAGACCAAGAGACCGACAACGAGCTTCAGTGCCATTATTGAGTGTGTTTGGTGTTTGGTCTGTGATTGGGCTTCATTGGCTTCGATGTATATCGCTGATGCAGTCGCTTTTCAGACTCGGACCACTCTCCTCTTAATCTCCTTATTTGCGTCGTGCGGTGCATTTCACGAGAACAAATCTGAACCAACAAATGTAAATGAGTGACATCTCATTATCGCTATGCTCTGTGACAGAGCCTCTGTCGCTAATTCAGACTCGAAAAGAATTAACCCAAGCCCCAACTTTGAAACCTGCCGAATTGAACTGTGTGCTTTAACTGGTCGAAACCGAATCCTCTCATACGCACTCGTAGAAGTTGTGGCTTCTCTTCGTTCATCTCTAGAGTGATTTGCAAGCGAATCTCATTAATTCATACTAATTATGAATGCTGTTTGGTTTGGCACTTAATCATTGATTTGCTCTCGATTTGGGTTCTCATAAAGCCGTTCTCATCATTCATTAGCAGTCATGTTTCAACTCGAAAAACAATCACGTTCGTTGGCCCACCCTCGAACATCACATTTGCTTAACATTTGGTTCGATGTGCGACGATCAACTTCGATTGTCTCATAAATCATCAACGAATACTAATTCGGAACTATGTTAATTTCACTTTCATGCAAATATATAGCGCTTAAATCAACAATGCACGGACTCACTCGCAGTGAAAATATGCGAATGCACATAATTAACGGCGAAATGCAAACATGAGCAGCCAGAAAACTTCGTGACAATTGTGGTTCAGATCACTTCGTGCCGATCGACAACTGCGCGACATCGCAGTTTTATTGCGTTTGCTGCCGGTCTGAAATTATTGTGGCCACGCACGCTTTGCAAATTTGCATAGCCGAGAGAGAGATAAAAAGTTGGAACAAGACGAATTTATGTGCATACCTGCCCATTATCTGTATGCGTTCTGCTCGTTATGGACGCGCTGATATTCTCATTTAATTACCACGTTCTCGCGGTTAATTATCGAAATCATCGCACACCTACTACTGTGTCATGCCGCTGTTACTCTTTGATGTCATGTCAGTGATGTGGCATCGATTTTGAGTACATAGCTGAATTTCTGTGTGCGTATTCTCATCACGCGAACCGGAAACGGCATCGCGTTAAGCCAATTCATGCTATTCAGCAAAATCGAATTCATCCGTATTTCAGTCGACCGGCTCTAATGATAAGTTCGTTAATGACTCACGGATTTGAGTTCGGGTTCATTAGCTTGCCTAATCATTCATGTTGTATGATTAGAGAAAAATGCAAATACAATGCGCAACTCATGATTCGAACATTGAAAATTGAGTGACGTCGCGCCATCTACATCGATTTTTGGTTGTTGGTCAAGCATTACTAATTAAAATTAGTAAATTAGTAATTAAATTTGTAAATACATATTAGATAAAATGTGACGAATTTTCTTAATTTGTTTACTGATCAGTTGGCTGAAATGATAGCACGGCATGTGCACATATGGATTGAAACACAATTGGATTGAAACACAATTGGATTGAAACACAATTCACATCCAATCTTTTCAGCCATCTGTGCTTGAGAGCTCATCGTTTTGAGGTGCTCTTCAAAATTTGCAATTTCAACCTTTCACAAGTTTGCTGTTCCAAATTTTTATCCTCGTTTCGCAGTGCAGGAAGCGAAATACTCTTTAAGCAGATTTGACAGCAAACGTCAAAATGTGTTGAGATAATTGACATTCAAAATTGCAGTCATTCGTGCGAGTGGGTGCAAAAAGAAATTACTTTTGCCATGTAAACGCGCTCAACACAGAAGACACAATTCGATAGTCGCCAATATCAGATAAGCAAATCGCACTCTTCCATAGCTACACCATTCACTTGACGTGGTCAGTGGTTAGCGTGGCGGCCCAACGACTTACCCATTGTGGTTACGACAGCGACTTGCTGGCTGTTGCTTGCACTCGTATTGAGTTTGCCAAATTGTGCGCTTAATCTCGTTCGACGTGGCACGCGGATCGATTCATGGTCAGAATTTACGTCATGTTCGTGATGACAACACCGTGAAAAAATGTATAGTGCACTAAATGTCGGTCACTCGTTCTTGTCAATCAGTGCAGGTCACACTAACAGTTTGTGGTCCACCGAGCTAGTCGATGGCACTTCCTGGTCACTTGGATTCGCGATTCGCGCCACTCACCACCACATGGACATGACATGCCATCTCGCTTACCTGTGTTCCAGGTGAATCACTGATTAGCGAAATCGATAAACTCGACACTGCGGCCGCCAAATCGCGCCATCGGCCATCGAGCCAAGTGATGACCTCGTGACCGTACGAGCGCCAAACTTTGAATCTGAATTATCGTAGCCCTGATCTCGCTTGGAACAGAAGTTGTCACATTTTGTATAGACCGGAAAACTAGGCAAACGGGAGTCTCGCGTGTCACGATCGATGTCGTTCAAACAAGAGCTGTTCAAATTAATATCTCGCGTCGATGCGTTTTCGCACTCCTCATGTTGCGTTCATGACATTCGTACTTTGTCATGACGCCTTCTCGTTTCTCTTTGTCTCCAGGCCGTATTTCTCGACAGTGATATTACCAAAGGAAAGAAGATCAATTTGAACAACAATCCAGGAACAATAAGTCCAGCAAAATAATGCATTAAATTGCGGCTTTTGGTTCGTCTCCTGCCGAGATGTGTTAAACAACTTCGTCGTCAGAATCAATTTGAATTACATGAGATTTGAGAAAACGCGAACCAGCTTCGCTCAACGACCTGATCCTCTTCCCCAGAACGGAAGTGGCTACAATCTTTTCAACGTGCTTATGAGAAGATTTAAACTCGGCTTATCGTTAGTTACAGTCCTGCTGCCAGTTGGCTTCATCTGAATTTCGCTTTCGTTTTCAGTCCTAGACTCTGCTTACACTCGACTCCCGACGATCCATAATCATAAAATTTTACAACATGCACGTATCTCCGTTCGTCAAGTAATGACCACTCGTGTAATAAAACAGACCGAGTGAGCAAAGTCAAGGAGATGACATTTATGGTGGTGATTCTCGCACGGTCCAATTCGCCATGAGCCACATTCATTTCTCTCTATGTTGGTCCGTTTGTTTGACGGTCGAATAAATTTATCGACAAAGTTTTCGATTGATGAGTTCAAGATGCAGCACACTACCACTTTGTAAACGGTGATAGGAATCGAGTAAATCGATAATGCTGCCAACATCTGCCTATTAACATTAAAACTAATTCGGTTGTCGAAAAATGCTTGACCAAGGACATTCAGTCGGTCAGAGACCGAAAGACAAAGCCGCTGATTCAGCTAAATTGGAGTCCATGATAAAAGGAGCAGATTAATTAAGCACTTCATTTTAGTTTGTTAGGTTGTCAGGACGAGATATTGAGTGAATTTGACAATAGTGACAGTGCCAAATCTCACTTTGAATGACCATTCCAAAGACGTAATGACATCGTGGAAAAATAAATAGCAAGAAGTGTGCCACGCATAATAAATAATAATAACCTCAATATCATTACGCATCATCATCACCATTATCATCAATATCAGTACAAGTACCAATATCATTATAAATTAAAATCTATGATTAGGAATTAAGCTCATCCACAATAGTCAGTGCTCAACGAACTCGTCGTTATACACAGCAAATCCTTCATTCAAACACATTCAATACAATCGTAACCTTGTCTCAAATTCAGATTTAAGGCACTCAAAGCGTTGGTCAGAGAACGCAAATGTCTTGGATCTTTTACACCGCAGCTGATTAGGTCACTTTCGCGCATCTTGCTCGTATCAGCCAATTGGCACCACCCGGCACTCTTCAAATGGCGGTAATACATGGGAAATCCGATCGATGTCAACCACATTTGCACATTCGTGTAATTGGCTTGTTCGACACTTGAATCAATACACGAATCACCCAGGAAATCATTTGGCACCTTAGATATATATATAGAGATAAAGTAAAACGAACATTAATTAAATGCTGCAAATTGACCTTTAATGATAATTCTGATCTTACGGCAGGTCTTCCTTTGGTGATAAGCGCTTTCAGTCTGAGTTGATCCATGGCGTCGGCGACATCATAAATATCTGTTTGCGTCTCGTCGGCATACCTATGAACCAGCAGAGGAGGAATGCCACAAAAACCACCCTAGAGTAGTATATAAATGCGATTAAGAAGAAATTCGTACGTGATAGCCACACGGAAAACAATCATTAAGTGAGAGTGTCAGCAGAAAAATTACACTGATAAGAATCGTGATTGTTTTTTCTTGTAGACGGCTAATTGCATAAAGAGGAAGATGCATTCTCGTTATTGTTATCATAAATAAATACTTACTTGATCGCTATATGGTTCGCTCGCCAGGTCGATGTTCTCCGACTTTAATCGCTTTGACAATGCTTCCAAGAGTGACGCCGACACGGGTTTCGAGGCTATGGCCAAACTGCTATGGTAATGAGCTGCTTTCGGTGATGTTTGTGATGACTTGACCGCTGGTAAAGACGCATTTTCGGGTTCGTGCTGCTGCTGTTGTAAGAACGACATGAGTCCCGTGTATGTCTTAATTCGCTTCTTGATCGTCCCATTCAGTGTCAGACTGGCTAATATCGAATTCCAAGCACTGCTCTCATTAGACTGTTGGCTGGTCGATCGTAGATCAAATGCACTTTTTGAATTTGGCAGCGATGCGTTGTGACCGCTCTTCTTGACATGCGACCGCTGCTTCCGCGATCGTTGATGTACAGACGTCACGTTGTCGATTTTGCGAATCGCGTTTCTATCATCATTAGTCGTTTCCGATGGCTTGTCACGCGGTACGACGAGCACTTCATTATGATAATTAGGTTGAAAATTGCTCGTTTCATTGAAATCGGGATTATAATCGCTACCGACAACTCGCTCATCGAACGATTCGTATTTCTTCTGGAGCGCTGCCGGCAGATGCGGAGCAATGAAGTCTTCAGACAACTTTCGCTCGTCTTCCTTGTCGCTCTGACGATGATAATAATCGCCGGTTGATGACTTCATGTTTGCGTAACGCATAACATTAGAGGGATAATCGACGGAGTAGCTCTTCTTTGTACGAGTGGATCTAATCTTGTTAAACGAATATTTTCGTCTCGTGTCAGAGATGCTCTCGCAGGCATCGTGATTCTCATTCATGTCTTGTTCCAAAAAGGTGTTCAATTTACACTGGTTGTTGGTTATTGTCGGTGATCCAGTTCTATTTACATCCCGATCTCGATACTCGTCGTTTTGTGTGTTACACAAGCAGCGAATATCTTCAATATTCGCATAAATCGTGTGTTCATCATCACCATCATTTTCATAATCATTGCTGCCAATTTGTTGCTTCGAGCCCCAGTCTACCAGACTAGAAATACTCGCATTATTGAGGTCCATCGTAAGTCTCTCGAAGTCAGGCAAGTAATCA
Source organism: Osperalycus tenerphagus (assembly GCA_022876805.1). Taxonomy (NCBI): domain Eukaryota; kingdom Metazoa; phylum Arthropoda; class Arachnida; order Sarcoptiformes; family Nematalycidae; genus Osperalycus; species Osperalycus tenerphagus. Next base: position 20,274 of record JAGGCA010000409.1, on the reverse strand, counting down.
ATCGCTGGAGTTGTTGGTGCTGATTTGGCCGAAATCCAGTTTTGGCTGTGATGATGACGCTGACGCCTGATATCATTAGAATTAGAAATGCAACTGGTTGGAATGTGGGGGGTACGTTCGGCACTGTTCACTCGCTCGACTGACTGTCGAACTTTGCCATCGTTCGAGTTAATTATCAGCTTGGTGATGAACTTGAATCGCTGTTTCGTGTGAGACCCATTCGCTATCTCATGAACGTTTATGAATTTGAAATGCCCAATTTTGCCATTTGCCAACCCGATCCAAGTGCCGCTATCATTCTTCGCTATAATATTAATGATATCTCCCTCCTGAAAGAAGAAGAAGAATAGTCTAGTATAGTTGCAAGAAAAGTATCGCATTATTATTGCCGGTATAAAGCAATAACAATTTGTGAATGCGGCGAAAAAAGAATTCAAGTTGAAGAAGTCAGTTTCAGAGTTAAGATGAGAATCTCAGTCACAATAGGATTCCCTGACCAGGTGTGCGAATACGGATATAATCGCAGTATTGAAGAAATCATTGAACCGGCGAGAAGAATGGTCTCGATCCTCACCTTGAAGGCAAGCGCCTCCTTATCGTACGGACAAGGTGTGCAGTCGACTATCGCTCGCGCTAGCCCGATGAATGGTCCGCGGAACACGACCGCATTCGTGCCATCGTCTCCCGTACATAATGAGCTCCGATTACTGTCCGTGGACACAGAGCTGGTTTGAATACCTTGCACGGAAGGAAACAAATCGGTCAAACTTTTGTTCACTTCCATTACGGAGAGCTGCACTGCACATAAAGACAAGGTGAGCACAACATTTGACGTCGGAGACACCAAAACTGAGTGACACGTGGCACAAATTAACTATATTTACAAGAGTTATCTTTACTCTAGGCCTAACAAGTGGAGAACGGCAACGATGCTTCACACGCGTGTCGCACTTACTTGATCCGCATCCTGAATCGTTGACGCTCTCGTCAGACTCGTATCGGCGAAGAGGTACCACCAAATTGTCGTGGTTGTGCTCTTGGTGGTCTTGTTGTCGCGACGACTTGCCCGTTTGACGAGCCCTGGTAGTATCTTTATCATCTCCCGATAACTCGCAACCATAACCATAAGCATGAGCATAACGGTCGTCTTCATCATTTGCCATCGCGATGTGACTTCGCGCCTGTTCGACTTCTTCTTCATCAAAATAGCAATTAGAGTTGGCATTGGATACCGGAATCGTATTCACACTTGTCTGTGAATTTGAGAAACGTCTCTTGACATCTTTGTAAACCTTGTAGAAACCCTTCGTTCGAGACACGAAATCGACGTTTACGCGCTCGACGGATTTCTCGCGAGTAGTGCTTTGCGATCTCTGACAAAACGAGCAGGAATAGGAAAGAAAGAGAACGTTTGGCACATTAAATATTGCAATAAATCACCATTAAAGGACGTGTCATAGTATAGAGTGCAAGTTACTCAGTGTAACGCGAGAACAAAACTGAGAAAGACGGAGAAACTGAAATGCGACATTGACAGATCGCTCAATTTCCGGGATCAAACTTACAGCCAACTTTTTGAGCCTTCCAATAACGGTGTGCTTGAGGCGTTTGTCAGACGACAGACGATGGGAGAACTGTGGTGCTTGGCAGGTGGCTGATGCTGTGGTCCTCATGCGGGATTCGCGGGCCGAAGAAGACGTCGAACGTGACAGCTCACCATTATCGTGATCAGCATCATCGTTGAAATAATCGTGCAGTGGAACAACTTCCATGGAAACGGATGGTGAACAACCAAATGACAAGATGAGAGACGTTATTTCATCTCGAATCTCGTCAGTGTAACTTTCGCACAACTGTTGGCAGTGTTCTGCACTCTCGCCTGCACGATGATCGCCGGTGCACTGCCAATGAGATGCTGATGTCGATACCGATCTCGATGTTGCGCCACCGCTGCCCAAGTTATTGATTGCCGGAGTCAATGCCGAGCCATCACCACTCGCACTCTCTCCGAGAATGCAATCTTTTTTGACACCGTAATCGGTTGCCGTTAACTTGTCAACGATTAGATTGGCAGCTGATGGAGATGGTGATCGGGATGCCGATGCCGATGCCGATGCCGATGACCGGAGAGCGCTGGAAATGCACAGAGAACTGGACTGACAGTTAGGCGAAGGCTCCGAAGAATCAATGGGGAACTGTACACGCAAATTGTAGCGATGATTACTGGGCAAAATCGGTTCGCTCAACGAACGAGACCAAAACCGATGACGGAAAACTTCTGACACGGCACAATTCGATGTCAACACGACAAAATTGCCCAGATCATTGAGGAATTTCGCATTTGTTGAGCACGAAAATGACTCAATCTCGCTGCTCGCTTCAACAATGTCGACATCAATCACTTGATTGCGATCGCGTTTGGCACAATTAAGGTTATCACACACGTAAAGTTGATTGCTGCACTCGCAATTAATGATGTCGGAATCGGACAGAGAATTGCTTTTGTCGCAAGGACCTAATAAAGAAAGAGAGAATGAGAATCGATGGAAGCGTTAAGACGTGAAGAAGAAATGTGTTTGATTTACGGTCGGAACGAGCGCACCGCGTGACAGACATGAGGCCTAAGAATTCCTGCTGGATTTCGCACGGATCAACAGGCTTTAATCATTTGTTAAGTCATTAAAACCCGCGTAGCTCAATTGAGTATTGTCATTTACCGTAATACAGTTAATATCACCGAGGAACAAAGTGCATCACTAAAGTTAAGTTTAGTGTACATAGTTTAACTTACTTACTTTAACATCAGCAGTGGCAACCCGATCTTTCTGGTTCGAGTCTACACTTTAATTATAATCGTCACACGCTGTCGATCTTAGCAGCAAGAAAAATAGACTGACTTGATACGTCGAGCCATTCATATGTTATAAATACAACTCGGCGGCATCCGCGGTAACTAAATTCGCGTAACAAGTAGTTATTCAGGTAACTATCACGGTAAAAACTAATTCGTTCGTGATGTTTTTAAAAACGACGTCAAGCTAAATTATAAGTATTCGCCTCAGCACAAACATGCCTACCGTGAGCTTGAATCACAATCAGAATGAAGAATGCCGAGTAGTTTGAATCAAGTTGCCGCGCTGCGCCACGAGGCTAAAGTTGAGTGGAGACTCGAGTCACTTGACCGGGTACCGCTTTTCGCAAGGGTTAGTGGGCCAGTAATACGACGGTGTGTATACCATATTTATCAGGTGTATACGAACTAAGATAAACGGTTCAGAGACTGACGATGAGTCGAGTTTTGTTAAGAAAACACGGTCTGGGGAAGAAACATCAACAACATTCTTTGAAGGCAGTTAGGCCGCCAGGCGGTTTAGTATTTCGGGGACATATCCTATGGGAGCAAGGATCAAAATGCGTTCGAATACGTCCATTTTCGACGACAATTTGCTCTACTCTACTCTACTTTAAACTTGAATTGCATTACCGTGTTCTCCGATCAATCAGTGAGCTAAAAGTCGACCAGTTTCCACGAATCGTGACCGTCAATGCCGTGTATTCGGGAAATTGGCCGTAAACTGTCCTTTCCGACCATTAAAACGAGCCATTCGATTGAACGCAACGCGGCTTCGCTTGCTCAGTCGTACCGAACGCAGTGCATGACCACAACCATCATCATCGAAGACAATGCACATGCAAAAGGCAACATGCAGATCGCATTTCGTATATGTCTGATCTTCTCAATATCGACATTGTGTCGAGCTACCCGCCATCGCGATCATTATACATAGTTATAACTATAAAAGAAAAGCAGCGATCCGTGACACAAGGTAGTTAAACTTGACAGCGGACTGTGAATTTCGTATCACACCCATGCACCCACTCAAATCAAATAATGTCTGTAAGGAGCAAGAGTCGAAGAAGCAGACAACTTGAGTGTCACCGTAGCGTGGCTTCCTTCTGAGGTAATCGCGACAAGGGCAGCGATCAAATGCATTTTCATTCGCCTTGTCGCAATTGCGACGCAGCAAGTACGATAACAATAACATATCGAACATGCACTACACACACACACATCCAGTGGGCATGTTCGTATTTACTTACTTTCACGTGAAGAAGCTCGACTGTAGAATCGTGATTTCGCGGTTGGTGTCTCGACGACGTCTTCTTCGCGAGTCTGGATGTGCTTGCCGTCTACAGACTTCTCGCCGAGCTCATAGTGTCCTGTGTTGCTCTGGCGAAACGGCGACCACAGAATCTCACGGCCAAAGTCGGCGATTACCTACAAAGGTAGCGAAACAAACAAAGTAGGAGAGCAATGTCGAAGGGACGCGGATGACTTGAGATGATGAGCGCAGACAGGAAAACCGTCATTTGAGCGCGAGTTAAAATATTCATTCAAAAATAATGGGGATGAAGCAATGCGATTCTAATATGGCATCACAATTGAACCAAGAAATCATTGGGCTCAACAACGTTAAAAGCGTTGAAAGGCTCAACGAGTTTGGTGCAGTCTCCGTGATACGGGAACTGGGCGGTTGAATAAAGCTGATGTCGAAAACGAACTGGCGCAGATAGCGGGCAGACACGACTGACTCTGATAACAACACAGAGTATATACATCGAGCTTGATGCAATACCACTTCCCTTCACTCATTCTGTCCATGCTGGAGATGGGCGATGGGCGACATGCAGTCTTCCATCCGCAATACATTTATGTCGTTATCTCGTGCATTATTTATGACATACAGGCTTAACGTAACGTAAAAATAGGTGATAAAGACTGCGAAAGACTTACATATAAGCAAATTGTTCGATTGGATACGATGCACTTTTACAATGAAAGTTTCATTACGAAACCTTTCTGGTCAGCATCATCAAACGAGGTTCAGGGTGGAGATGAAAATGAACTGCGCGATACTCTATTACGATCCCAGGCACATGCAAATTATGTTATTCGTTCAGGAAAAAGTGGAGCGAACTCAACTTGCATTCATCCGAATACATAATGCTTTTAGTACAAGATCATCAATCAAGGTAGCCGGCAGTCAACTAATTGTGCGTTGTCGGGAACATGTTACAGGAAGGTCGATCGATATCGCGTGAACATGCACGATGATGATCAGAATGAGATGGAGTCAAAACCTATGTGAATGTTGCCAGATATTATATACAGTGGGCGACACGGAGTTAGTCCGATCCCGAATACTCATAGGTGCGCCGCATCACTTCATAACTTATCGAGTACTCGTTGAGCTCTCCGCTCACTTCTTGTTGCCAATTGAGTCATGCTGTCGATGCTTAATTGAATGAAAAACAACTCTATTCATCGTTCAACTTGACGATCTGTGTGAGTAACACTCACTTGCAATCGAGTATTCGGATGAGAACTAACTTCGTGTCGCCCACTGTACAGTCAGCGCAAAAAAGTTAGTCCGATCCCGGTTAACCGATCCGAAATGAGTGCACTCGTAAGCAAGCCGTAATGTTGAACGATGAGTTGTGTGGCTATGCATTCAATTAAGCATCGATGTGTGCATGACGAACTCGATAACAAGATGACGGTGACACCACAAATCACGAAACACTTCACGTTATGATAACATTGTCCGAGAGTGAAACGAGTACTCGATACACGGCAGTGATGCGGATTCACTCATCAAGTATCGAGTATCGGACTAACTTTTTTGCGCTGACTGTAGAATATATAACATTCTATGTCGACAGAAGAGAGAATCGTTATTGTGCGCTCAAATATGAAACGAAATTGCTGTTGGTGCAAGGAAAACATCGGAAAAGGGAACGAGACGAGCGGTCGACAATAGCACTTGGCCAGCATCTCCATCAATTCAACAACAGTACAGCACAACATTTCCACTGTTTGTTAACTTACCTTCTTCGTTATAAATGGCATATTGCTGGCGCTATTTCGTCACCGAATAGATGCAATTGCATATTGCAGAGATCGAGGTGTTCGGGCTGGGCCAGTGAATGTCAACTGAACTGGAATCACACGACGGACAAGCCTTTGACTTCTAACTTGTTGTTCAGTTGACTGGTGAATACTGGAAGCAGTTAATGTCTCGATTCGTCTCGTCGATTGTTCATCGCATTCACCATTGAACCGTCGTTATAATGGCACGATGGTAATCGTACTCTTGAGAGAGAAATCGAACGTGAAACACGCGATTGACGACGACGCAATAGTAGTGATGGCGATGTTTGACTATACTGCCACTGCGATTATACCGAGGAAAAAATTAGTAAATACGAGTTCAACATATTCCCGAGCGTCACTGTTCGAACAGCTCAAGTTTGATGACTCTAAAGTGCACGTTCGAAGTATACTGCTTAACTTTAGTTACAAATTGCAAATGCAGAAACCAAGCACTCGTTGATTTACGTATCACACTTCACTTAATTCATAGTGCGGCTTAACTGCGGTCCTCCTAATGACGAGGAGGACGCCACGGACGATCTGATTAAGTAATCAACATGCAAAACACATGACGCAAAATTGCTGCATTCCGAGATGGATTTTACTTGGTGCCATGTGAATAACATGAAGAAATATTCTGAATGACGACTTGCACTCGTCAGTGTACGATAAATTTTCACTCGTTTACTGTAATACAGCACCGCAAATAACTGGTTCGGGTTACACGAAGTTCGATGAATTAAATCAACTCGGATTATAATAACCGGAAAGCAGGAGGGCGTCGAGCGCAAAGATGGACCAACGAATGAGTTCTGATCGAGAAAGCAATTCGAAGATAAAACCTTTTTCCCGAGGTTATTGTGCGCGTGATGATACGAATATCGCGAGATTGTCAGATCCGGAGATGAATAACACACGAATCAGCATATCTGTCAGATGACGAAGTAATCGAAGTGGACGCGTGACGATTTCCGACAATTCGCCATGCGATAAACATCGATTTAGAGTACTCGTCACGAGAATGGTTTCAATTTTCAAGGAGTTTTCAAGGATTCAATGGCATGAATTGCAGACTTTGATAACAACGATGATGATGATGATGCATCTCAGTGTTGCTCCACTGATGACATTGCGAAATACGAAATTAAAATGCTGCAGAATTATGGTGCAATTTTCGTTGATCAACTTATGTATGTATGTATGTACGAATAGAGCATTGCTCGAAAGTTACCTCACAATTGTTGACCGATCAGGAAGATTGTAGCGCACGCACGATTCGCTAATTACGTTACGAGTAATTCCATTTCATTTCACTTGTCAAAATTCGGCTCGGTAGGTGAACCACCAGCATCGAAACCCATTTCCATGGCAATCGAGTGCATTGAAGTGAACTGCGTTTGGAAACTCACTACTCGATCACATTTCAGCCATTTTACATCACCTTACATACGAATTGATGCATTTGAAATGTCATTCGCGTTTTCTAAAAATGACAACATGTAAAGGGCGATCATCGTCGTCTCAAATCACTTGACTGCCAACTGAGGTAGTTACTCAAAATAAGCGCGCACACATGTATTACATAAGCGTGAAAGTTCACGAAACAATGAACGGCAACTGTGAAACGGGACAGAGCGAAAAGAAAATAACTCAAAACTCATCGGCAAAAGTGAAAGCGAAGGCAACAAAAACCGGCGAACTAATCAAAATATCTCCAACTTGTTCAAGCGATTCGAGACTTGAGAGCTCGAAATAAACGTTGTTGGTGATTATCGACGAGCGGACCGCGTACAGTAGATGAAAAATCGCGATCCGCAATATTGGTTGAGTTAATAATCGCACTGATCACACGACGTTTACACCGAGATTCATTTCCTTGTTTTTTAACGTCTGCTCGCCAATTTTGAAATGTTGAAATCACCTGGCAAACAAGAACAAGCTGTAATCGCGCACCTCAGTTATGGCTTTTCTAAACAACTTTCGTTCGCCAGTCTCCGGTAAAAAGTTGCTTCCTTCCACTCAAACCCAACCACAACACACATATCTAAGTAATGGCACATCCTCAGATGAACATTCGAGCTTCTCACTCTTAATGACACGCCAAGCGAAAGTGCAACCTCATCGTCGCTCACCTCGCTGTCAGTTGTATGTTGTTCTTGCTGTCCTTGTCAGTTGCTTGGCCGTTTTCTTTCCACCGAATCTCTGAAATGCTGTCTCTGTATCTCTGAATCCTACACCTGGTTACGCTTGGAAGATTTGCTGCACATCACTATTCGTATTATTAACTTGGTCTGTTGAATTACGTACACAGAAGTGCATCTCGCATAATTTGTGATGCCCACGCTAGTAAAAAAGTAGTTCTTTTCTTTGCTCCCCAGTTCTCCTAGTTTCAGAAGCACTTCCAGATTCAATAGGACAACGGTAACAAAGGATGTTGGTCGCGGTGAAGGGCAGAGGCTATTGTCAGCAGAGAAAATTATCTTCCTCTACGCTCATTGTACACTGGTTATGATCGTGTGATCGTCCGGCATAGCAAGTATCGAGAGCGGATCTCATCCGTTAATGATTGAATGCTTAGACGAAGTTAGTATTAGTAATAGAAATGAGGACGCCTGGAGAATTATTACGACCAAAGACAGTGCTAAAGTTTGTCTCCTCATGTAACAGAGTGCAGCTCGTCAAGAGCAACGTGTGATTAATTTTAAGTGTCGTTCTTTTAGGGAAGAAGACGTGCAGATGAACATTGAAGTGGACGTGCGGGTGGAGATCGACGAGACAACTTATGAATCAATCTTATGGATCAATTCAATCGAGCACCGTTGATCGATAGAGGTGAGTTTTGGATTCCTGGCCGCCTCTACATAGAGGCTAAGCGGCACTATGTATAAGCGAAAATACGGCAGGCCTCGCCTTCGAAAGTAGTCATTATTCATCTGAAGCCATAGTATATATGATGTAATTGCGCTGCTCATCTTCTTCCTGCCTCGCTCCCCGTCGTCTCTTTTTCACGTAAAACTGCTAAATTAAATATTGTTCGAGTATAGCAAAAGTGCGTCGAATTCAGTTACCATCTAAGCGACCAAAAGTGACTCGCCCGCGAGATGCAAAGTTCTCCTGCTATTACCATAAAAATATTATTTTAGCTGTCAATGATTCTAGTTAGCCTGTCGACAATTCCTTAAATAGAAATATGCAATGTAATGTAAAATAACAGTCGTTAAAATGTGTGAACTGTCTATATGTAACAGTAACATTGCTACAAAAATAAAGGTCATACACGTATCAGCAATCCATGAATGAAAAATGTTTCACTCATTCATTAATCATCACCCAGTTAAAATTGGGCTTGATTGATCAGATCACAGTAGTTGGATCAAATACGTATCCAGATAGCCAGTAAAACCAGTTTATATGAACTAACCTCACTCGAATTACGCTAATTCTTCACCTTTGTTCACCTTTGTTCATTATTTCGCTTGTTCATTTCAGTCCTAAAGCGCTGATTGTTCGATTCCGGGCTTGAAACATTCCAAGAACAAATTCGACGCTGGTATCAAACGCTCTTCGATATATCGTCTGGAATTCGATTCGGCCGTTTCGATAAAGTATCGATAATTGATCATCATGCCAAAAGAATTCGACAATCCCCTTGTTGAAGGGTCGGCGAGCCAATTGAGTCTCCTACAAACCGCAGACAGAGGTTTCATGATGACACAGTAATATGATGTCCTTAACTTACCACATTACAGAACCGTTGCGCATGTGAAAGTGAGCTTGACAAACGAAAACAGAAAATTTACAATGGGCTTGTAAACGAACGTATTAGATGTAGAAACATAAATAACAAATAAGGAGTGAATGGACATTTCCTACCGACTGGGTTCAATGCGTATCCGCGTCGTTTCTCTCTGTACAGATAATGAGCACATTTTCGCATCAGAGGTGCCTTCAGTAAATGTGCAAGTTCATCGTTGATCCACTCGTTACTTTTCAGTTTGCCCATCAACAGTGGCCAGAAATCTTGTTCACTGGCATTCATGTACTGCTCGAGTGTGTGAAGCTCGTCGCCAGTCGCGAAATGCTGGACTCCAGTCGATTCTCCTTTGACGACGTTTTGCACTTCGGAGAGCAGATAATTTCGGAAACCGGGAATCGGTGATAACGAAGAGAATTGCGTTAAATGTGGAACCTCGTGGCTAATTTCGTGTAGCACGCGCTGAATTAACAAGGTTCCCAGCTCGATCCCTTGCAGTCCTACACAGACATAAATTTAGAACGTAACTTGAATTAAGCACTGTGTGCACTGCTTGAACTTCATAGAGCGCGTTTGACATTATTTTCGCACATAAACACAAAAAAGACGGCAGAGAGAGAATAGAGAGAATCAAGTTAAGTGCGACATTAATGTGAATAATCTTAGATCGTCACACAAATCACATAAGACGACGAATAGCGAGCCAAAAATGCATTCCTTCGAATAAAAGTCACAGCAAAGTGAGAAAATTTCAAAACAGGATTATCAATAAAAGTGCCATCAAAATTTCTAACGCAAAAATGCATACATAATAGAACAAAACCAGATCAACAATATCGAGGATACAATACATACCTTTCTGTGTTGAAGAAATCGAATAGAAAATAGCTGCGTTAATTTGATTCATGTCCTCTTCAGGAGACGTGTAAAGTTTCATTGAAGGCAGTGGACTTCTAACTCGATGAGTTTCATCCTCTACTGGTACTTCAACTTGGACTTCGTTGTCTTCTACATCACTGGTAACCGTCAATGTCGAGCGAAACTGTTCGGGATAGTAGTCCGGATCCACCCTTCGCAATATTTCCTAAGTTTCAATATTAGATGCAAAGCACGCAGCCAAATTAGAGTGCATGTGTGACTCAGATTCTCGATTAAATCGGTATACTTGAATATTTGAAGAAATATCAGGCATTAGGCCAACGTGAAGAATCACGAGCGGTTCTTTGGGCAAGCAGCTGTGAGTAAACACGAAGCATCTTCTGTAAGGGCCGACACGGCGCTTCAGGTCCATCCAGTGACGAATGGGATGAACGGCTTCGTATTGTGATAACTAGTTAGATGCCATCAAACAAATGTAATGTTAGTGCTGCTTTAATGTCAGTGCACAGGCAAACCTGAAAATATTCGTTCTGATTTACAACCTTTTGCAACATATCGCACGATGAATCCCACGTTATCCGCTCTAATTTGACGAAGCCAACAGAGAACCATAAACTTAATAAGTTTCGCAAATGTGTGCTCAACATTCGTAGATGAGTGGCTGATGTTTCATCTCTGGACGGATCGGCGATAAGATCCTGGTACGAATCAACAAAAGCATTATAATGTGCAAATCGGCAGATGAAATTTATCGCGAAAAAAAAATTTCTTATTGTGAAGAAGAAATTAGCTCGAACTCACCAGTAGGTCCTTCCGCAAATCAACAATGAATTTCACACCGTCTTCCAAGCGACCGATTTGATGAAAAAGAGTTAAATACGGTGGGGTCAATGCTGTTCGTAATTTATCAATTCCGTGAAGTGCATTCGTATCATCGCGATCCTGCTTGCAAATAAACAAAGAAGTTCAGTTTAGCCGAGCTTGTTCCGCAAATAAAGCTAAATGTGATCTAAATAATCGCACTGAAACAAGCACGATTCTGAAAAAATAGTTAATAAATGGTCCAATAATCTGTTTAAGTAATGATGGCAACAACGTCAAACACGAGAACCAGCCAGTTGATCTTAATTATTAAAAGATTAGTTACTACCTTGGATTCCAGGAATGAAGTGGCAGCGTTGGTGGCGTGATGCGGATTCACACAGTACTGCTTCGCTATGTCCAGAAGAAAATTGGTGCGAGTTTCTTCATCGGCTATCAAGTACGCATCACAGAGCTGTTTGGTCTCGAACTGTGTATAAAAAAAATTAATTCATAAATCACAGCAGACGATGAAAAGCAGCACTAATTAATTCGCGAGTCCAACATAATCCAGCTGAACAGCAGCCGACAAATAAATGGCTTATTAAGTAGAAGCAAGATAGTTGCTGCTCGTTGACGAATTAATTAAATCAGTTGGCGGTCAGTCGTACCTCGACGGACCTCGTTGGCGGTGCTTTGAGCAGATCGGCAACGAGATGAGACAACTGTGTCGAACTGAAGTGCAGTTTGTTGTGCGAATTGTTCACCATTACTTGGGACGGGGAGACGATGGCCGATGGAGAAAACTTCTGGTTCAGATACTGGTACTGATACTGAGGAGCGCAGACCTGAATAACAGTGAAATGATGGCGATCATCTGTAATTTTCGACGAGCACTCAACTCGTTCTGCTCGCCGATCGCTTACCTTGCTGGTTCGAACCAGTCGTGCATAACGAGTAAAGAACGAGCGCATCACACTTGACACGAGTCGCGTGCCACCGACGGCAGTTAGTGGCGAACAGACAAGCAGACAGGACCTACCAATTCCAAGTTGGTGCAGTGATTAAAATAGAATGATGGCGTGATGTTCGAGTAGGTGTTCGAGCTTTTCGAGGCGAGCGCACTTCGATCTTTGATCGTCACACCGACAGATTGACTTTATGCGCGACGTCGCAACAAAAAACGTGACAGACACGATATTGTTTCGTAAACAGATTGTCACACTTGTTTGACGTTAGTAATTCGATTATATGACAGATTTGAATTGAATTGATGCAATTGAATCTCGTCGAACAGCAGCACCACCTGGCGAGTGGCGCGTTATGTAAATTTTGCGCGTGGAAAGCGACTCGCGACGTGCCAGCCTGTAACTACTTTGGAGAACTTCCTCATGTTTTACTTTTCCTTCTTGTTTTGTTTTTTTTTCTAGCTATTTTGT
>JAGGCA010000407.1:24349-37459 GCA_022876805.1 Osperalycus tenerphagus | reverse complement strand
AAAAAAAAACCAAACCCAAGAAAAAATGCAACCCAGGCCAGTCGGTAATAATAAGGCAGCTGCGATGACAGAATGTAATTCGCGATATTAACGAGAATAAACAAATACGAGACATCCAGGACACACAAGTTTTGTGTCACAAAACACTGTTATCACGAGAGCAAATGCGAAATACTCTCAAACTGACACGGTAAAATGGCGCACGAAATGTCGATAATGTGCAGAAATTGAATGACGAATATAATAACCTTCTTTCAACATCGTCAACTTAATGATCATTACCAGTAACAGTCAGTAATGAAAATGGTGGCAAGTAACTAATATTTTACCATCCATAAAGTTGTTTCGATGGCCATAATTGTTTCATACCCTTTCCGTTAAGGATGGTCTCGGAAAAATTCGCCTCGGGGCCGAAATTTTAGGGTAATTCTTCAACGATGCGGCATTTCGAATTTCGCTTTTAACTATGTCTTGCAGACAGCGAAAAAGTTGCAGTAAATTTTCAGATTTCTGGTTTCGTAGACAACCGGAGACGAGAGGCGTTTGGTGGTCGAAACGCAGCGAGTGGTCGACGTGACCATCACAATCTATTAACAGAGTCGTGTCGTGAATTGGCTACCTGTCAAAATGTCGCAATTCAGTGGCTCTCTTTCCAGACTCTCAGCTCGTCAGCGTTGATCGTTGTTTGGCGACGACCAAAGGAAAAATATCGCTCGTAAATCAGCAAAATTGAGAAACTCAAGTTGAATATGTTTACATGAAGGAAAGCGTGAATAAAGTAAAAACGGAGTTTGAAAATGCAGCTGAGCGAGAGAGGGGCGAAAAGAGAAGAGCCGAGCAGACACACACTTTAAAAGTCTGTCTCTCGATGCCAAGCCTGCTGGTGCAAAGTTGAGTTTAGTTCGAGCCTCGAGTTAACCGGAGAACGAATGGCAGGATTTCAGTTACAGCAGACTACACAAAAGAGCCCAATTCCAATTCGGTCCTCAAGTCGAAACTCGAACTCGAACAGAGAGGAAAAGCTGACAAGACGACGCAGTGAAACGAAACGAAATTCTAGTTTTGTTGCGCGTCCGCCACGGAATTGTAATTCATCGCAATCGCATCGTGCCAAAAATCGCTCTTCCATTGTCGTTAATTATCCTCACTGACAAATCGAGAATCGAGTAAATTGCATGCGAAATTAGAGAGAAGGGTAGTGGTTAAAAAACAAAAAACGAGAAACCAGATTGACAAGTCAGCGCTCTGGGAAACGCAGCTGATAAAACACATTGGCGTTGATTGCTGTTTATCAATATTTGGGCAATGAGCGGAAATGAAACAACGGCAGAATTTCGGTGTTCACAATGGCGGTGCCCATAGTGAGTAAGCGAGATTGACGATGAGTCCGGATTGAAATTACCAGTAAGGGATGGATGGAAGTAAGGAAGCCAATACGGAGAGAACGCCACGGGGGAGACAAACGAAACGAGCACCGATAATATAAATGAATTGCAATCGCATTTGGCATGCATGCTAATCGAGTACATCGAGTACATCGAGTAGATCGGATGGGATGCAATTGTTAGTGGTGTGCAAGAGGAATGAAACAAACGAGCATAAATAAACAAGAACCAGGAATTGTTGTTAGTCATACTTCAACGAAAATAGACACAGAATCCGCAATTCCGAGCTGTAATTTCAGGAATTCTGTCATTCGCCGTCGTCGTCATTCACCTGCTCGCCATTAATTGTGCAAAACGAAAGCGAATTTCCTCGAGCATCATTTGCATGACAAATGAGCGATTTCCGAATTTAATCACACGTCACCGCGCAGTAAAAAACCCTGCACATTGTCATTAAGTCAACATCGATATTAATTAGCCTCGATTTGAATTAGCATTAATTAAAACAGGTTTGCAAAACGCTACGCAATGTTTGCGTGCCGTCATTACGCTAGACAAGTGAGAGTAAAGAAATAAGAACAAAAATTCCACATCAATCGCTGCGAAAACGATACGTAAGTTCGTAAATTAAATTGATAACAAATTCTAGGTAAACAAATTCAGTGGAAAGAGTTGATCAATACGGACCAGATCACGAAAGACATCGACTGGATTCGAGAGTAAAGCTAATCGCCGTAATCATAACGTTCGTAGCGCGCCTGGCACTTAAATTATGACGATGTTCGTGTTGTATTTACGTTTAAATGACTGCCATTCGGAATATGAACCCAAACGTAACTATGCTGCACATTTCACACTTCGCCCCATTATTACTAACTGACTTCTTGCTCTCCGATAGTTTATTATTAAACTGTCACTGTTCGGCATCTTTTTTGTTATTGTTTTTTCCGTACTTGTACATCGCATCGCAATCTTCCTGTTAAGGAGCGATCGTCGAAGACCTTTTCAAGGGTTGATGATCTCTGCCATCAAGAATCAGCCAAAAAGCCATCACCAGGGTTGCGCTGTTGTGTTGCTCTCTCTGTCTCTCTGTCTGTCTGTCTGTCTCTCTCTCTCTCTCCCTGCCATTCCTTTCATCTGACTTATTTTTACAGCTCACAAATAAAGTATTAGATAAAGGAGAAAGAGTGAGCGAAGAGAAAAACGAATCGTTGCTTTATCGCGGATTAAAAGACGACGAACACGCCTCGATTCGACACGAGTGTTTATGTCATTCTAACTCATCAACCTACTCTAATCAAGCTCATTTCTGTAATTAGATAGTTTGTCCAGATAGTAGGTGAGTACGTGGCGAATAAATGTGTATGGCGGACATGTGAAATGAATGTGAGCCACGAAATGCGGAATGAATTGTGCGACGTGCTCGAAATTGTGTTGCGTCGCGTCAAATTCGGAGATGGTGATGAATCGATGGCACGCAATAATGCTATGTGTGTGGAGACGCGGCGGAGATAGAGAGCAAGAGAGAACCGTAATTGTTAGGACCTCTTCTCATTGCGGCATTTTTGCTCCAATATTGCAGCAAATATTGCGGCGAAAACCCGATATTGCGGCATATTGGGGCATTTGGGGTTGCCGCAATAAGAACAGGTCTCTAGTAATTGTGCTCGTTTCCTGTCCTGATGTGACACGAAACGAAACAGAACAGAAACACGCCGATCATAAGTGAAACACTGAGTGAATAAAAAAATAATAACATGAGAACCGAGGCGTACGGCAAGTCGTGCGTTTCAATTTATACATTCAGAGAGAACTTCTTTTCATCTAATTCTCATTTTGAGCGCAATTCCAATTCCAATTGGACATTATGCCATTGAGTGCATCGATTGTTTCCATTGCGAATAATTCAATTATTTCTACACGAGCGAGAAGAGCGAGTATGCCGAACGAACGGGCTGCGAGCGGAGAAGCCACACAACAGAATGGCTTAGCTGCGAATTTCACGTCCGGCAGATTAGTACCGAGGTTTGGACGACTAATGTAGTTCTGCTTGCGACATGGACATGTCGAGGAGGTATTAAAATGGCCGAGTGCCCGAGTGTTGACGATTTGTTTGCTTGGTGCCCATGCAGATGCAATGCCAGTTAATATCACTCCTCGCTCGTTTGAACGATTAAATATGAACCTTATTTGCTCATTCTCGGTATTACGATAAGCGACGACTCGTCGAACAGCTCGACAGACGCACGAAAATAGGTTTAGGCTCGCAAAATCAATAAACACAAAGAGAGAGAGGAAAAGCAAGAGAATGGCGAGGGCAAAATGCGAATGAGAGACGAGAGAAGGGAAACGACGAGATGAAAACCGAAGCAAACTTTTATGACTTTGAAAAGGAGAAGGAAACGATGTGCGGAATGCAAAACAGGCAATAGACGAAGATGGCCTGAAAATATGCGCAAAATAATGAGCGCGAGTAATGTTACGGTAGTCGTAGTGAGATGAATTAACCCGGCAAATGAATAAACAAACGCCCAACGCGTACCCAACACTGACAACAAGTAGCGGTTGGTCCATGGAGAGATTAATTCGCCTACGAAACACACTCCTGCATGGAGGAAGTGTGGCAATTAATTTAACACACAACCTAAGCGAGAAAGGAGAAACCAACACGCGCTAAACAACAACTTCTTTCGAATTTGGATTCTCGTTATAAAGATCACAACGCTTCAATTGATAGCGACACGTCACGAATCATGCACACGATTCAGGTGCGTCATGAAATAAAATTCACAAAATGGAGATAGAGAAGGCCAGGAATGTCGTCGAATTTATTTCCTGACTGTGTTTGCTGCTGTGTTTGTTGTCAAGACCTACGCAATGACGGCATTATTTATTAAGTTAAAGTGCATGAGAAGAAGAAGAGTCAAACAGCGAGAAGAAGTAGCAAGAAAGAAGCCAGGCAAGAAGTACATAATCGTTAAACGAAAACGAAACATGTTAACTCAGCGATACGCGAGAGGATTTCCTCTCGCGTATGAAAGTACATCGGCTAAAAAATAACAAGTAAATTTTGGCGAAACGAGCGGCCGAGTGCGTCTCAACAGGGGCAGTTAAGAAATGAGTTGCCCTTAAATCCGCCGAGATTATTATTGCGTAAAACGAGCTTGAGAATTACGTCGATAAATGAGAAGAGAGTGAAGATTGAGAGATCGACATGTTGTCAAGCTAAAAAGTCGACTCGACCAGCCAGATAGATGCGATTATTTCGATGATACCCCCTGTTTCGCGTAATGATGACATTGCCGAAATTTTTGTGCCGTCTCGATTCTCGCGCGGCTCTCACGTCGATTCGCATGGGCGAAAGAAATTCAGCCGACAACAATTTCGTGAATTCACACACGAAATTTCAAGCACAACACAAAAGACGAATTCGTGTCGTTTTGGGCCGTATTATAATTGTCGACAACAAAATGAGGTTATTTTACCCGCAAATCATTGTTATTAAATGAAATTACCTACAGTCAAACGAGTCGGTAAATGAATGGGAAGAGAAGCGAAGCTAAAGAAAGCGAGAAATGTCGAACAGATAAGCTAAGAGAGACGAGAAATATCGACATTTGTCGAATTGAGAAACGCAGCACAGCAGCATTGCGTAAGACCGAAAATGTGTTTAAAACTGTTTCAAAACATTCATGCGTATCGCGAATGAAATGCAGACATTACATAACTATGACCGCATCGAATTGGCGGAATCGCAGGTAGGGAAGAAAGCAGAGCAAGTGAATGAAATACGAGTGGATTGGGAATTGCATCAAATGATGATGATGTAAGGTGCGTTCGAACCATTTTCAAGCGGACGGACAACAACGAGAAGACGCCATTCGCACAATTTGTATCGATCGATGACTGCTCGATAAGCAACACAAAATGATGAGCGAATTTTTCACCATCATTATCGTCATCGACATGCGATGAGAAGATAAACCTGCGATACGATCGCCACGTAATTACATTTCCATTTTCGGTTAATTTCCTGATTTCCTTCATAATTAATTCCGTTTGGCGAAAATGCGGCGAGGAGGGGAGCGAGGCAAAAAAAAATTCGTGCGACTTCCTCTCCGCTGATGACGACCGTAATTCGACGGCAATGTATTTTTGATGTTGACTAATTTAAAAGTGATTTTGGTTGCACACAGACAACACTCCAATGAATGCAAATGGCCGTCAATGTTTGTATATCCGTCCGATACAAGAAAAGCAAAGTAATAAGAGAAGGTTAATACAGCGAAGCGCGACAACACGCGAGACTGGGTTTATATTCAGCAATTATTCGTTCGTTGCGAAATAATCATTTTTGTCATTGCTAACTCACACAATCTTGACATAAGAAAGGGCAGAGACGAGGACGAGCGTTGAATTGTAAAGAAGCGCGAAAGATAGAAGAAGGAAAAATTTCAGAGACAAGCAAGCAAAAAAATCTAATTTAGCGCAAGCAATGAAAACCGGAATCGGGTTCGGTTTGGGTTTAGGTTCAGAAGAACAGACAGGCAGCGAGAAAAAACGCGATGGTAAAAAATCACGACATTGAACACTGTAAAACGGCAGGACCTGAAGAGAAGAGAGAAGCGAAAGATTACCGGAGAGAAATAATGGCGAGGAATTCGGAGAATAAAAAGCGAGATGAATCACGAAAAGACGGACATAAATATGAACAATGAAGAGTGTGCGCAGCATACAAACCGTGTCGAAATGAACTTTCTGTATCACTTTTCGAGCACAGCCATTAAAATACTTGATCATATTTTTTCTTGTTCGTCATTGCCATTACTTCTAGGCAACCGCTGCTCGTTGATGATCACTTCCGAGCAATGCGAAACGCAGCCATGAACTCGACACGACGACGGTTTTCTTTTCTGCTTAACTCATTTAGAAACATAATTATTCTAATGAGCGCGGCATCATCATTATCGCGGCCTGCATTACACTCATACTGACTCAACAGCCATGGCAGGCGATC
Organism: Osperalycus tenerphagus; assembly: GCA_022876805.1. Taxonomy (NCBI): domain Eukaryota; kingdom Metazoa; phylum Arthropoda; class Arachnida; order Sarcoptiformes; family Nematalycidae; genus Osperalycus; species Osperalycus tenerphagus. Next base: position 31,057 of record JAGGCA010000407.1, on the reverse strand, counting down.
TTGCATCGCGCACACAGATAAATGTGCCATTTGATTTAACAAGTAAGTAATTGTTGTTAATCTTTAGTGGATGTTTGATGATAACGAGGGAATATGGCAGCCATCATCTGAATGAAAATTTCTTCCTCTGCTCCCCCTCCCCCTTCTGCCATTATCAGACGCTGAGCACGTTTATCGTCGTTCTCAATACTGATTTCCTTTCTGCGTCCGTCAGAACGAATCGCATAACGAAGCTAATCTTCTTGGAAGAAAAGCTCTCCAGCAGAATTTTTTATCTCTCTTGTTCCAATATGTGCAACGTGCTTTACAAAAGCAATTTTACACAAGAATGATGTAAGTTGGACACATAACCAACGAATTACGGTCTCCAACGTAACAGACAGAATAAAAAACTAAGCAGCGGTCATTTAATCACACGAATAACGAATTGCTCACGTCGACCAGTTTTCTGAACGCGATCCAAATTCGGCAAAGTGACGAGAATCGAATTGAATTGAATCACGCATATTCTCGACACGCAGTCATAAATAAGAAAAATGTCGGCCATTCTTCAAGAGAAAACCAGAGAGCCAGAATCCCAGGAACCGAAAAGAGATCAAGCTCGAGCTCCACCAATCGCCGTGTTATCGTCGACAAAATATGCGCATTTTCGCGTCAAATTCACCATAATCAGCGAGCAAATAAATGCTGAATAACACAAAGACGGCAAAAAATAAGAAACGGAGAACTGTAAAAAGAAATGAGATCAATCAATAATCGGCGACATCATTTCGTCATATAGACATTTAGCACATTTCGATTTTTCGCCTATCTCTACCGTTTATTTGGCCTCGTCTCGTCAAGCTTGAATATAACACAATTCGATTGCAATTTCCGATATGTATTCAATGATATGAATCGCTGGATTTCGAACTCGAAACGCGAATCCCAAGACTAAACGCTTTTGATATGAATTTAAAAAATGGGTTAGCAAAATAATTTTCGCACAAGAAAAACAGCCGAACAGCAAGGCAGATACTTGTCGTTAGTTAGAACGCAGTAAGTGAAGACGTAGTTTGAAGTCGAAGTTAAAACCAAGTTGTTAACATTTAGCGTAATTTCGCACACATACACACACTGGATAACTGCCAAGAAAATGACACGACGAGAAACGGAGAGAGATGAAACAAGAAATTACAGGAAGAAAATTCATGCGAAACGCGAATTACGAAAAAATGATGGCGGAGCGAAGCACATACATAGTGGTGGATACGAAATGAAACGAGGCAAAAGAGTAACCGAGAACTCGGCAATGATCATTTACAGAGGTGAGGAAAAAGCGTACAAGAAATTATCGTCACATTAATTACACGAACACAGCAAGAAACGCAACGTCATCATCATATAATTAATGATTTGACAAGCGGATTATCGGCAAATATCGTCGTACGTGTGGCATGTGCGAGAATCGACACACACTCGCATTAACTTATCGCTACATAGTAATGAAACCATTGAAATATTTCGAATACTATCGGCGCCATGTCGTCACATGATGATGATGAACAATTTGATAGGCGAATTTAATTAACATGGCCATCTCGGCAAGCAAATCCGTTCAATAAGGCAGATGGGAAGGGAGATGGAAATGGAAATGCGGGTCTGCGCTCTGTTCTCAGTTCTCCGTGTGCCCAAATCAGCGAAAATGATCGTCGTCGAAAATCGCAGCAGGAGAGAATGAAGCAAGCAGGAAAAGGAGAGGACGACGAGGACCAGACTGCACAGGCACAGCAAATCGGTGGCTGTGTTGTCGTCGTCGTCGGTCGTGAAAGTTACAACAAACTCAGCATTCTGTGCACGCTAAGACGACGTGTCCTCTGTTCGTTGGCATGGCGCTGACACTTCCACTTGCCTTGTATAGATTGCATGCATTCGCAATCCTCTAATGACGACGACAATACACATGCAGTCTATCAAGATCGACGACATCAACATTTGCGGTGAGGGATCGAACCCGAGCCCGAAATTCCGTTGGCACGAACATTAACGGGCTTGCCTTAGTGATTCTTAAGAAGAGCCGTAATTGTGACAATCGCAATCATATCTGTGACTGCCATAATTTGTCCACCGTGCTTAATTACAGCGTGACGACTTGACGGTGACAACTTGAAGACGGGGCTCGTTATAACCTCAGAGCTGAGTTCACTTTACGAGCCGCTGCCAGAATAATGACGATCAAAATTCAATAGCGCAGACTTCAATTTAAACACACACATTTCTCGCTAATGATATTTGAAGCAGGGCCTAAACTCCGGGGGGATATAACACAGAATACTGTACTCGTTGAGCAAGCGGGGATCGAAACGGGCATTGTTGAGGCCCTCAACTTGAGGGGTATTTAAAGGGCGGAGATCGCGGCAACGAACGTAGGGGAGAGAGGGGGAGACAGACACCGAAACCGACACAGGCTCCTTTATCATCTCGTCGATTCAATTGCAATTGAAGCACAAACTTCGCTTCAACTACTTTACCGAGAGCTGAGTTCGAGCTGGAGTTCAACTACTCAGAAATGTGCGCCGCAAACGACGCCGAAATAACACGCAAAAAATGTGTGGCGAGTGAGAAAACACATTTCCACGAAAAACAACAACAAATGATGAGAGATTGCAAACGCAACCATTGCACAAGAAGAATATTAGATTGGCAAGAATTTGCCGGATAATATTACCGGCACTGCTCTTCTGGTATGTGTTTTGGTAGGCAGGCAAGCAAGTAATTCCGATTGCATTTCAACCTCATTAGTGGCGGTGCCATTTACTGCTCAATTCTCTCATGTCTTGAGCATGTTTGAAAAGTAAGAAAAATGCAAGAAAGCACGAAGAAGAAACATTTTCCGCGAATTCTCTTCGCCAGAACTCTGTTTCGACGACGTATTTGTGCAACGCCCTTCTATGGCACTAGCAAGCCAGTTAATGTAAATATAATAACGATATTTATGGGGGGAACGAGAAGCAGACCAGATATACTGCGAATGAATGAATAAACACGAAGGAGAGCAGTTGCATTGAAACGAGTTTGCAATTGAATTGAAAGCAGCACGTATTTGATGGCATTCTCTATGAGCAGACGAATTTTTTATTCGTAATTAGCTGGGCAAATAAAGTCTTGAATATTCTAGCTGTCTGAAAAAAAGTCGATGCAGTTATTCTGACCTTGCATCGTGGCGCAATTACGACACAAATTACGTGCAAATCAGACTCGAGATAGAGGTACGCAGGCAACGAGATAATTGAATTGAAATACTAGACGAGTACTAATGATAAGAAACAACACGAAAATGGCAACAAATGCAGCCTCTCGGCTCGATTCCATTCAATGCTAAATTAATGGCGAAATTAATGTACACGTATGGTGTTGCTGCGCTATGCGAATATATATCTCGTCATATCTACAAGCCATATGTGGTAAACACGACCACGTACGAACATGTCGAAAGGGCACAACTGGATGGCAAGCTGACTGCGAGCGAACAGCCGCAAATTGCATGCACGATGCCATCATCCATCTCTATCTTCCATCTTCTCGAATGAATGTGTTTGGCTTCGAGATCGACATTCTCTCGCGCCTCTTCCTCTCGGGTCATGTAAATTTCACAGCGATTTGCGTTTTATTTGCCAGCAAAATTCGAGCACAAATCTTCCCATCTCCTCTGCATCGATGGTTGAGAGCCTTCCTCTGGAAGATAACAAGTCCAACTCATGCAACACAACAACGGCACAAATAAACAAATAACGACACGACGACAAATGCAGAAACGACGCGCGGCACAGGAAATGAAATAATGCCGAGTGAAAATATACGAGACAGATTAGGGAGTTGAAGAGTAGTCGAATTGCAATGCCAGTTCAGTTGGAAAATCGATACGGACACGAAACACGGAACGAAATGCGAGAAGACCCGAGATCGGAGGAGCAAAGGAAAAGCAAAGCGAACGTAAGTTACGTAACGACTCAAATCAAACAAAGTAGCAGCGAAAATCTAATCGAGGGAGAGAGAGAGGAAGAATTACTTGCGAAACGAACGCTCATAAATAAGGGTGAAAAAGCTTATCAACGATAACGAGGACGCACAAAAAGATAGATGAACGAGTGCAACGAGAATGCAGTGCGCAACGGCAACGTGCATCCGGGCAATCGAATAAGTCCCGAATATACGACACCAAATATAATAACAAATCGAATAAATATAATTCATGTCATGCTGCACATGCATGTTGGCATGATGACAGCTGACGAACGCAAGACAATCGAAATCGACAATCGCCAAGTGCCGGATTTCCGGTTGATTGGATTTTTGTCTCGTTGCGAGCAGGTAACGTAAATTGTGCTAAATTCGTCCCTACATCATCATCATGCGTCACCCTCGCGGTTGCCCAGTGCGGCGGCCGCGGTGGTCTACTGCGAAGAATGGCCCGCTTAGTCGGTCGTCGGTCGTCGCCGTTGCACATGGTCATCGTTGGGAAAATTCTGGTCATTGCATCCGAAAAGTGCTCGCGCTAAGTCGCACTCGGGGAAAGATCGGAATGGGCCAAGCACTTGGCAACGTACATCTGTGGTGCCTACATGGAATCGTTCTCGTAGTCTGACAATGAACGCCTTCGACTGACCATCGCCATCGCACCGCTGCACTACTATTCGCCTGCTTTTAGCCGCGTCCCTGGCATCTAAACCAGCGCTATACCGAAAATATTCGATTAGTTGTAATTGTGTACACAATGTGTACCTTTGCAATCGAAATGTGACAAACAAATACACGCAAAATGTATAACACTTGAATATCACGATAACGCGCAAAATGGTGGCCCAGTACGAACTGTAAATCATGGAGATTAAATTGAACACTTTGAGTTTCCTTTTCCCTTCAGATGGTTGCCACCACAAAACAGTGATGGCCAACACACACAATAATCGTAATCACAATCACGAGATTCTCTCTCCTTCGCCATCAACAGTTGAATAACTTGAATAAGTTGAGCGAGCGCGATGGAGAAACTGCGAGCGATGCAGTTCGGCAGGCAGAATTGGATATATAAATAAACGACAGACGGAAAAGACTCGAGCAGTAATAAGTCGATATGATGAAGTACAAAAGACTCGAGCTGCGTGTTAAGATAAATGAAGAAGACGTCGAGCTAAACAAAGGAGACCGAATTGGGGGAAATGAGGCGCAGCGCGTGAATGAATTAGCGCCATGCTGAAAAACAATAACTAACGATGGAGTCAACTTGAGACTGTGGACGTCGACAGCAGTCAACGGTCGACGGTTTAATTAGCATTGTAATAAGCATCATAAAAGCAGAGGATCTGCGTAGAAGCACGAACAGCGGTGGCGAAATTGAAACGGCAATTTAGGTGACGCTAATAAATACGATATCACTCTCCAAATTCGACCACCACTATCACCAGTATAAGTAATACGGGTACGTGAGAAATAACAAGGCAAACGGAAAATACAGTCTCGTATTTCTCGCCTCAATGTATTTCAGCTGTATTCCATACAAAATTTTCTGCCTCTTAATTTTTTCCCCCCGTCGTCTCGCTTGATGGATTCGCAACAAAATAAACTGTAATTAAAGGCGAGCGCGATTCATGGAACTGCGGCAAAAAAGACATTAGAATCAAGTTGGGAAGTCGCATGTCTGAAATCGGGCTGGCAAAACATCAGTCTGAATAACACAAACTTATATGCCTGATTATTACGGCACAAGTCCCATTATCAAATAAAACTGTGCACGGACGGACAATCGGCCATTCGCAATCTGCCGTTCACCACCATATCCGCTCGTCAATGGTGAATTGCATGCTACGTGACGTATATATATATACATACACACATATATATATGAAAAAAACTAGAATTAAAGAAACGGCCGCAAAAAACAACAATAAACGACGCAAAAATGATAACAGTAACAATGTGCTTCATGACATCCATTTCTAGGTCAGTTAGATTGGGAAGACGAATGAAAAATGACTGAAACGAGCGAGAAAGAATGCAATCAAAACGCACTTAACTCGAGTTCCCGAGTGATGGCGATGAGATAAGAAAAATTCAAAGCCTTGTGAGCAGAACACAATTCACCGAAATTCGAATCGACATTCGCCTGTTTCGTGGCCGACGCAAAAATAGCAGCGATTTGCCATCGAAACACATCACGAATGAAACATTTTAATTAGAATCCAATGACAGGTGAATATTTTTAGGGTAATCTATCTGAGCGATGCCGCTTCGCCTGAATTTGGCAAGACAGCGAAGACCATGAACACCATCATCAAGTGGAAAGAAAATCATTTGTGCGAAGTACCGAAAAAAACGTTCACGATTGCCCGACGTGCATTATTAACGAGGAGAATTTCGGCGGAAAATTTTCTCTAGAAGTTATTTCATTTGGCTCACTGATTTTATTTACATTGCTCGACACGGCGCTACTTCCTTCGGTTATTACTTTCTGTTCGGCATTGCTTTCCTGTCTCGACAAACGTAAATATTACGTAAATTGATGATAGAATAACGCGCATTACGGTTAAGGAGTTGCGCTTTCAAGAAGCAGAGCACGAAACGGAACGGAAAGGCGCAAAAAGAAACAGTGAAGAAAGTGAAGTGAAATAACTAAAATAGAGTGTGGGGATCAACTCAAAGATAAATGAGACATAATAAGAGCGAGTGTGA
>JAGGCA010000407.1:13592-24339 GCA_022876805.1 Osperalycus tenerphagus | reverse complement strand
AAAAGAAACAGTGAAGAAAGTGAAGTGAAATAACTAAAATAGAGTGTGTGCAGCAAAGCTGGGGATCAACTCAAAGATAAATGAGACATAATAAGAGCGAGTGTGGGCTCCAACAAATAACAAAGGCGAACAATGAAGGGGAAGGAAAGGAAAGGAAACGACCCGGCTCGGGGCTGCTCGGACTCGAGTTCAACACGATCGAAGATCGACGACGCAGTAAAAAAGTAAACGCAACGAACGTATAAACTTGTTAAATCCGGTATTTAACCAAAAAAAAAAATTGATACCTAACCAGAAAAGTGAATTAACATTAACGCCGATAATGGCAACCTTAAGCTGCGTCAATAACATGACGATAATTTCCATCAACAGACGACCAACTTGTTTATGACAGCGAACAATATTTGACATCGCCAGCAGTCTGGCATTTCTCGAGTTCCACACACTCGGTTCTGATATTCATCTTGGAATAGTTGGCGGCAGTGATACCAAACAACCGCTACGACAGACGACTTGGTGCGAACACGAACGAAGGAAGAAAAATGCTCGACGCACAAACAGACCAGAAACGAACTGAAATGCAGATGACATGTGAAAGGACGCAAAGACTCGCCACTTGCGAAAACACGCATCGATGGCTGTGAGCCTTCCTCTAAAACAGTCCAACTCGCAAGGCACAACGGCACCAATAAACAAATAACGGCACGGCAGTTCTCATTAGACTCTCATTAAATTCCGATTACGTTGTGATTAAATTTAACTGAATCGCCACTTCTGCTGCCTTCCTTACCTCTCCATGCACCGATAGTCTGCCTTCAGGTGCTTGTTCCGGTAAGAAGTAGAGTCGCGTCGACGACAGGATTTCATGATTGGATTTGTCTTCCCAGAGCAATTGCAACTCGCCAATTGCCGGATCGTCATTCGGCGACATTCTGATCAGGAAGAATTCGCCGAGGGTCAGGATGCGGTGACGACCACTCTTGGCGAACTTGAATGCCTTGTAGAACGTGTACTGTCCGTGATGACCGCACGGAGCCCCCGAGAAGTGTGGCACCAACAGCTCGGCACCGTTGCCGACGTGATCACCACCACAGTCAGCTCCATCGGAGACATGGTCACTGTCATTGTTGTTGTCACTCTTGTCGCTCGGTGTCATCATGACCGAGTTTGCAGAATATTTGAAGAACATTTAATTGAGCCTCTCGTGTCACCCTTCTCGTTCGGCCGATACCGAGGGACTGAGCGCGTCGGAGATCAGAGCGCGAATACGTTCATACCACATCGTCTCACTGCTCACAGCGCCACCTCCACGACATTATTGCAACTACCCACAACAATACTTTCCTCTCCGATATTTCCCATTATGAGCTGGTCAGCTTAATTACATTATTCCCCTCAATTCCGCCACTTAATCTTTTCTTCTTTCATTCCAGGATCCGTAAGCTCTCCAAGGCTCAAATCTCGAGTCGCAACGCGGCGTCATGTTCGCAGAACGAAGAACTCGAAAAACAAATTGGTAAATTAACGACGTACGTGCGCATGAAGAACCAACATCAGACAACGCTCCCAATCAGTGATTTTTGATCACGTTTTTCTCATCTGTTTAGCGCCGAAAATTCAACGAAGAAGCTCTACAAGGAGACGAAGAAGTTGACGGACTGCATTCTGGCATTGGATCGATTCGAATCGAAGATGACAACCGATCTGAGCAACTCGCTGTTATGTCAGCAAGACGAACGTCTCCGTCACACCGTCGAAGAATGGCACACATTCGCTTGCGAGAGCAGTCAAGTACGACAAACTTTGTCTCTAATTGTCATATGTCTAGGTTTAACCCAAATTGTCATCATTTGCAGCACGGTGAAGATTTCGTGGTCAATACTCATAAGACTGTCACCGAGCCGTTGAAAAAGCTTCAGAGTGTGCATCATGAGATCAGAGGAGCCATGAAGAAGCGCGAACAAAGTCAAAACGATTGTGTCAAGTATGCGCAGAAGGTGCAGAAACTGAGCGAGAAGGAGAAAACCGGGCAAAATATGGTCAAGTTGGAGAACGCGAAACGTTTGTTGCAGGCAGCTCAAGAAGAGTTCGAGTCTCAGAGTGAATTACTGGCCAACGAACTTCCCATCTTTCTCAATAGCAGAGTTGACTATTATCAACCTTGTCTCGAGGGGTTCATCAGATCTGAGACGCAATTCTGGGGCGATTGCGTCCAGTCATTCAACGCACACCAAGCCATGCTGGCTGATTGTAATGAGACACTAGCCGAGCTGATCAGGACTCAAGAGCAGCGTCTTAACTCTGTCAATGATCTGTCAATTGTCGGAAATGATTGAAAGATGTAAAAATTAATTTGAGAGTACATTAGCGTCTTTGTCGCAACGAGATAATCGTTGCGAAAACTGCGTTGTGACCCCGACTCGTGACCAATAATGTTGATTTTCATGTTCTCCGAGAATGGAGCGCGACAGATGCTCGTTGTGAAACTGCTGTAATTAAATAGAAAACTGTGAACGTGAATGGCGATGGGTCGCTCATAAAACTCATGACGTACTGGTGTCTTATCAATTAGTCACTGTTGGAAACAAGCGACAAGAATCGCCACTCGCCACCAGTTCTGTCTCGCCATTATCGTCCTCCTCCTGCGTTCGATGTATCTATGTCTATGCCGTAGGTCACCTACGGTACGTGGTTGGTTCTTTGCGATCAGAAACACTGGCAGACCATCAATGGACGACCAGGTTGAGATTCGATTTGGCGCCTCGAAATTCGAGGACTCGCTCGCAGCGCCACTAATCAAATGAAATCAAATCATTGCAGCTGGTCGCGAGAATCTGGTCTCCACGATCACTGATCCAGATGAGCGAATTCCATCTGTTATCGCGTTGCTCGTGTTGATGACTGTGATGGCATCGACGGCGATGCTGTCCTTCTTCATCAAGGCCAAATTCCGGCGCAAGGTGTTGACCATCGTCTCGTTGCTGGCCGTCTTCGTGCCCTGCACCGAGTCGCACTCATCCAATGACGCTTCCTCGACATCTCCGTCTTGTGGTAACACTTTATGCTTCCATGGTGCGTGTGTCGACGGCCGGTGTGCCTGTGACCAAGGATGGCAGGGATCCGCGTGTCACCTGTGCGGAGGACGCGTCAGGTGAGTCCTGATTCTCGATCATCACTCGCATCACTCTTGCCTTGTTTGTCTCGTTCCCAGGCTAAACTCGTCATCCGGTTTCATCACTGACGGTATCGGGAACTACTCGGTCGATTTGCAGTGCACGTGGCTTATCGACAGTGGCAGAAACAACGCCACTGTCAGGCTGCAGTTCATCAATTTCGAGACGGAGTGCAGTTGGGATCACCTCTACATCTTCGATGGTACGTTTAAAGGAATCGTTACGTTGGCATTGTTGGCCGATTCGGCACATTAGCATTTTCTGCTTTATTTCACTGTTTTGGTTTACTGAAGGCATCCACAATTTTTTTCTCTTAAAGGTGATTCGGTTTTCGCCCCGCTCCGGGCCGCATACTCGGGACTCTTGATCAAGAACGAAGACTCGTTGGCACGCATTCCCGAAGTGATCGCGCACTCGGGCAGAGCTTATCTCTATTTTTATAGTGACGCTGCTTACAACATGAGTGGTTTCAATGTGTCGTTCACGATTGATGCGTGTCCGAAGAACTGTTCTGGTCACGGATTCTGTGTGGACGGCGTGTGCACGTGTTCGGCTGGATGGGATGGTGATGCGTGCGACATTCTCATCTGCCCGAATGATTGCTCGAACCGTGGTTTCTGTGACATGGAGCAGCACAGGTGCGTTTGTCACTCTGGTTTTTCCGGTGTTGATTGTCGCCAGAATGACAGTGACGGTGTCTGGACTGTCGTCAAAGCGGAGGGCAACAAAGATATTTTCTCGCGTACTCTCCATCAAGCTGTACTAATCGACGATGTCATGTGGGTCGTCGGAGGACAATCATTTGAAACTCAACTGATGCCATTCATGATCAAATTTGATTTCCGCACGTCGAAGTGGAGCGTTGTCGACCAGATTGGGCGTGTTCAACCTGAACTTCGCTTCGGCCATTCGGTTGTTGCCTATCACCCGGATAAGCTGGTCATGTTTGGTGGGATGTTGGAGAACGGCAACGTCACGAACAGTGTTTGGATTTACGACACGACATCCGACCGATGGACACAGGAATCTGTTCATTACACGCGCAATGCGCAATTCAATCACTGTCCGACCGACTTTTGTGCGCCTCTCCCCTCCATGGGTCACACTGCGACTATCATCAACGACAAGATGATCGTCATTTTTGGTCACAATCCTGTTTATGGTTATTTGAATACGGTTCAGGAGTATGGGTTACGTGAGTGTCTTACTGCTCTTGAACGACTAAGGCTGTACTGTAATGATTTGTTTCCTTTTATTTGTTCGTGTAGTATCTGGCAGATGGACAATCGTCAAAACTCGAGGTGCTCTCGTCAAAGGCGGATTTGGACACTCGAGCATTTATGATCCTGATACAAAACTAATTTATGTGTTCGGAGGTTATCATTCGTATGGATCTGATTCGATTCTCGTTGATCTGCTTTACGCGTACAATCCAACACTCAGGTCTTGGTGAGTACTTCCTTCCTATTATTCTCCTACGATTTAAATATCCTGGCACTGATTCGATCATTCTCCAGGATGCTACTCACGCCGAGTCTTTCTCCGCGGTACTTGCACACTGTGGTCATCATGAATGGCATGATGTTTGTCTATGGAGGAAACAGTCATAACGCCACTCACGATAATGCCGGTGATAAGTGCTTCTCACCACAGTTCTTGGCTTACGATATCAATTGCGATTCGTGGAAAGTATTAAAAGATCCATCGACCGCGCTTATTTTCAATTCTGATGTCGGTCGATACGGACATTCATCGATTGTATATAGTAATTCGATGTATATTTTTGGCGGTTTTAACGGAGGTGAGTGAAAAGAAGGTTTCTAAGAGAACTTCGACTATGTGTGTGTATGACTGATGTTGATTTCCTTTTCACAGTAATGCTCAACTCGATACTTATGTTCAGTCCAGGCGACTGCTACCAATACAGCAACGAGAAAGACTGCAAAAAGGTGAAGCCAGCACTGAAATGCGAATGGAATTCAGCCAAGGGTACTTGTCAACCGAAGCTCTCATACCAGAAGTTGTCGATACAGAAGTCATTTGAGTCGCCGTCATTCGCTTCGCAGTCGTTCGGATTGACTGCTGGTTGTGCGCCAAAAACAGCCAATTTTACTGAATTGTGCGAAAAGCAGAGCACTTGTCAGAGCTGGTATGTCATGAGAATCAGGGCAATAACACATCACGCAAATTATCCTCTCTCAGTTTGTCGAACTCCTATGGATGTCGATGGTGTGGCGATACGTGTCAGTTTTCGGATAAATGCAAGAAGGGTCTGAAAGCAATCGTGGATTCGTCATTCTGTGATGAGGATATTCTCACTTCCAACTGTGATAAACTCCATAACTGTCACTCTTGCCATGTACGTAAGATTTGAGTTCCCGTCCCGCTATGCGGGCTCCGCGGGAAACGGAATTCTTGGGGATCTCCAATGATAATATTCTCAATTTTTTTCGTTGTCAGACGGAATACCACTGCGGTTGGCAACGGGATCACAAGTGCTACACTTTCGTTCGTGATCACGGCAACAAGACCGAGAAAGCCGCACTTCACGACGATTATCGGACAGCGTGCGAAATTCCATGTCATTTGCGAACATCGTGTGAGAACTGTACTCAAGGTCCATGCATGTGGTGCAGCTCGTTAAGAAAATGCATTGAGTCGAACGCCTACGCTGCAGTCTTTCCAATCGGTCAATGTCAAGGTACGCTATATTCTATTAGAGTCGATCAAGACGAAATTCAAAGTCAACTAATGTATGAGCATAATTTTGTGGGGTGTACAATAACGTACCGTCGTCCTGCTACTATCATGAGAAAAATGACAAACATAATACCAGTTCTACTCATGACACACGATCATCATCCATCGTGCATCAAATTATATGAATACCTAAATCGGTGCCACTTTTATACCCACAGAGTGGACAATTCACCCGTGGAAATGCTCTGGTCTTTCGTGCAGCGACATTCAAACGTGTGATCGATGCCAACGTAATCCGAGATGTGGTTGGTGTGATGACGGATCGGGCACGGGCGTCGGCATTTGTCTAGAGGGTTCTGCTTCGGGACCGTTCATGTGGAACGGTGCGAATTATTCTCTCGTACCAGGTGCGTGTCCGGCAAATCACTGGCACTTTTCGATGTGTCCCGATTGCCAGTGCAATGGTCACTCGAGCTGTCTACCGGAGACAAAAGTCTGCCAAAAACCGTGTAAGCATCTCACTGAGGGAAGTCACTGCCAGTATTGCACAGGTATGCAGACCTAGAGTGTGAAGTCGTGGTCATGTTTCAATTCGTTCTAATATTATTGGTTAGCGGGTTATTATGGTAGCCCCGTGAATGGCGGCAACTGTACACCATGTTACTGTCACGGCCATAGTGTGTTCTGCAATAGGTACGTTTAATCAATTCTACTCATTCAATACTGGCGTCCGAGGCAGCCAAACTTCAGTCGAGCATTCGTCGTGCAACTGATTCGGTTACTAATCCTTCCTTCTCTATTAAAACAGGGAAACCGGCAAATGTCACTGCACAACAAAAGGGATTATTGGCCACCACTGTGATCGCTGTGACGAACAGAATCACTATTTCGGTGACCCAACAAGGGAAGGTGGTTCGTGTTATTACAACCTGACGATCGACTTCCAGGTAAGTGATGGGCCTTTTGACGGTCGTGCCTGTCGCATTCTCGTCTACATCTTCGGTGTCTTCTTACAATTCCAGTATACGTTCAACATGTCAAAGCCCGATGACCGTTATTATAGTCGCATCAATTTCATGAATGTACCAGCCAAAAAAGACGTCGACGTTGATTTTATGATATCGTGTTCCGAAACTGCTCTCGTTAACATTTCCGTTGGTCCAGGTGTTCTTCTCGGTAAGCTGATTCCAGCGTCTTGCATCCATTCGCGACTACACGGTGTTAATTCATCTTTCAGATAACCTTCCAACAAAGCTTCTTCATTCGAACATCGAATGCGGAGCCTTTAAATTACGATTTTCGTATGAAGAACACATTTTCGGCGACGATCATAATTATACGTTCTACGTCAACGTTTATGGATTTTCGACGCCATTTGTGCTGCAGATCTCGTTTTCTCAACATCGCACTCTGGATCTTCTACAGTTTTTCGTCACGTTCTCGAGGTATGTCATAGGAAACCGCTGCGCGTGATTCCTTATCGTGTCTACTATTTACCATGTCTTGCTTTTCCGATTACAGTTGCTTTCTGACTTTGCTCGTCCTCGCGGCCGTTTTATGGAAGATAAAGCAAAAGTATGACCTCTACAGACGAAGACAGGTAAGCCATGATACCATCAATCCTCACGAGAACGCGTTTTCTGATCAACTTCATTCGCTCTCTCTCTCTCTCCAGCAACTCTTCGTCGAAATGGAACAAATGGCGAGTCGTCCATTTGCGGGTGTCGTTGTCGAATTGGACCGCGAACCTGAGCTCACCGATGAGGAGGCATCGGAAGTCCTGTTGAAGAACAATAATCCAACACCGATCGCGTTGGAACCGTGCGCCTCAGGTAAGGCAGCCGTCTTGTCGTTGCTCGTCCGCCTGCCACCGTATGGCTCGACACCTCCCGGCCAAACGGGTCTCGCGATCGCGTCCGCTTTGGTGTCGCTCGGCACCATAGACCAGAAGATGGCCATGAAAGATGGTGGTGAGAATCCTGGCAAGGTGGTGAGCAACTTGCACGCGACCAAAACAAGTCAAGTCGCCACGACTGGTTTATAGCGTGATCTTTGAACTCATTTATGTATTTACATGTTTTATATTATTATTATTTAATTGTTTCGCATAGCTAAATTACGAATTCGATTATTATAATTGCAATGCTGGTGTAATCAGACATCCCCGCTGGAGATTCGCCCAGTAGGTTGTACTCTGTTATACGTTCAGGACTGTGAATTATTGATTCTCATGTAAAGTTGATTGTGTCGTTTAAAAGTTTGAACGCATAGATGGAAATACTATTTTCTCTCAACTTGATTCTCAATAGAGCGAATTGTTTCTAATTTAATTTGCTAATGCTGGCGGAAAGTGAACGAGCAAGTTGTGCAGTGGCGATAATTCTACACCAAATCTGCTTCGGTAATGCTCTCATCTCGAGCAATGTTAGTCGCGAGGACCCTACCAAAGATGTGATTGATTCTGTGCGCTTCTACGCCGATCGGTTCAGCAACTTTAATATCGATGCAGTCGTCACTCAAGATCTGTCCTTTATGCAAATCTCTGGCTGCAACACAACTCTTTCCAAGTTTCTCATAGCAATGTACTTCACTCGGCATTCTAGTCTTCATGCCACTTCCCGACATGGCCAGTTCGATGTTTCGAATCTGACTGACGAGCTCGGCAAACTGGTGCGGTTCGAGTGACGCTTTATGGTCACTTCCTTTCATGGTCCTATCGAGAGTGAAGTGCCGCTCAATCAATTGAGCACCTAAAGTAACAGCAGCCAAACAAACTTCCGTGCCAGTTTCGTGACCAGAATAACCGATCACAGCCAGCGGGAACTGCTTCTGGTACTGGGTAATTACTCGGAGATTGATGTCGTGAAAAGGGGTCGGATAAGCGCTGACACAATGCAACAAGCAGCATCTTCGGTTAATCTTCGTGACCTGTTCGTACGCGCGCCGGACAACATCGACATCGTGCATGCCCGTCGAAACGACGAGTGGCTTTTGATGAGAAGCGGCGTATCTGAGCAATCGGTAATTATTTACATCACCAGAACCTATCTTGACGAAGGGCACATCGAGCCGAACGAGAAAATCAACACTGGGCTCATCCATGGCTGATGCAGTGAAATTGATTCCTTCGTTGGTCGCGTACCTCTGAAGTGCATAGAACTGCTCATCTGTGAACTCGAGATGCGACCTGTGTTCGCCGTAAGTTGCACCAAATGAATGAAAATTCATGTAAGGCCGCTCCAATGCTCGTCGGTTGAATTTGCTCGGCAAATGACTCTTCTGGAATTTCACACAATCGGCTTTCACTTGACGCGCAGCTACTTTGATCATATCCATCGCGACGTTGACATCTCCCTGATGGTTTTGTCCGATTTCGGCGATCACAAAGCACTGGGCTCCGTCGCCCACAAATAGGTTTGGTGCGATTTCGAAGCGAGGTCTCTGAGCAAGTGTGCATGAACAGTGAATAGTCGTTGATGAGATCATCGTGTGTAGTTTCAAAGCACGGTGCGTTCGATCTAAGTCATCCAAGGTCCAAGTTGATTCAGTTACGTTTCTTGTCGGAACCCGGCACTGTTTTGCTGGATTCAGCTATGCGTGTGACGAGTACCTTCCGCTGTCTCTTCGTCACCTGATAATAGACGATGAGTCTGCAGACCAACATGAGGCAGAAGACGATGAAGGGCGCGTACCTGGTGAGGGGAAGAGGAAGAAAAGGTATGTAGAGAGTGTTGGCATAGCAATGTATCAAGGCGACCACCATCAGGCGCTCAAGAAATACTTGTACATACTTCTCAAACTTGTCACCGATGGCTGCGTGCGTGTATAGCGCAACCGTCATCAGTCCTGGTGATCGAACAAACGAGAGCGATAATGAGACGTGACTTCAGAGATGGAACTGAACATGATGACCATACCGATCAATCCAACGTTGGCGACCTGCTTGATTGGGCCCGGGACAAACGCCAAACTGGCACCCATCGCGATCTCCGTCCATCCGACCAGCACCCGGTACGTCTTCGGGTTCACTTTGAACTGGAGCGTCTGCGACAGCGGGAACACGTTGGAGTATTGGACGAAATTGCGTCTGATTTCACGGTGCAGGTCGCGACTGATGGCTGGCGTCAACTTGAGTGTGCCAACCAGGATGAAGAAAACGCCCAGGAACACGGACAACGCTGTCAAGACGATCGAGGCCATGGAGTTCGGTGAACATGAACGAAGTGGAGAATGGAACTGAAGTGAGGAATGGAGTGGTGGCAAACTAAATAAACAAAGGCTGCCGAGTGGCGTCTGTGATCGATAAATTGCTGGATTCGCAGCGCCACCACTTTGCTGTCGCCGTGCCGTCCACGTGTTCGTCGATCTGATGCCAGTAGACGATTACCACTGTTGAAGACATCGCTACTGATTACTACCCAGGCTGCAAGGATGGTGTTCTTCACCTGCAACGCGTGTGGCACGGCCGTCAAGAAAGCCAAAGTGGACAAGCATTTGGTCCAATGTCGCGCCTGCGAGAGTTTGTCGTGCATGGATTGCGGCAAGGATTTCTTGTGAGTTCCGCGCTCCTCCGCCGCTACCACATCTACCACCATCATCAATATGTCTCCATTCATTTGTTCATATGTCGTTGATCTCGCTTTCTTTCAGTGGCGATCAGTACAAGCACCACAATCAGTGCATCACCGAGGACCAGAAATACGGCGGAGATGACTACAAACCGAAGGAGAGCAGCGGAAAGGGAAAAGCGAAACAGGAACAGTGGATTGACGTGAGTCGAGCAATTAGACAAATCGACATTAGAACTTCATGATCGGTGATCATATTTGATCGATCTTGTTTGGTAGCTGATTCGAAACGCGATCGCTGAGGCG
>JAGGCA010000387.1:15096-25377 GCA_022876805.1 Osperalycus tenerphagus | reverse complement strand
GTATTGTCGCGCGATGTATTGTTCGCGATGTAATGTCGTGGAATCAAAAGAAGCACCCTGTATAGACGTGCGAGACCGGCACTCAGTTGCCCGAAGTGGTCGACTTGGATACCAGAGAGGATTTTACACTTCGGTAAACGAATATTTTTGCAATGCAACTTATCGTGCTCCTTCTCGTTAGTTCTTTCATCAATGTCTTACTACTGTATTAATTTCTACAATTAATTCAGAAGTTGTTATTGATGGTGCCAATATTATGATAAATTTTCACTTCATGACGAGTCAATTATCGTTTCGAATGTTTAATATTCAAATTTTATTCACGTTGCAAGACAGATACTGATTTAGAATGATGCAACTTGCATGTTATGCAATGATGACAAAACCCCTGACTGGGGGTCGAGTCTCGTCAGGTGTTCATTTCTGGTCAACAAATTCTGCGGGTTGGACACGAATCCAGCGTTCAAGCCCGTTCCAAATGACAACGAGAACAGTTGAGTGGCCACTCACAAGTCTAGTGCACATCAAGCTGCGTGACAAAACGGGGACAAGGTGATGGTCAGCGGGTTACCTGATCAGTGATCCATGGTCACCAAGACGAAAGCTGCTTGATCCGGATCTCAGTGTCGATCTGTAAATACATCGCATGCATGTTTCGTGTCATTACAAGTGCAGGGGTGCCGTCCAGTTGCAAATCAATATTGAATTGGCGCAAGTGACACGCTGTGGTCATCATTCTGTCAACTATTGATCATCCTTTTCAGGTGAACATGCCATCGAACCAGAAGCGACAATGCACAATCCAAACGAGAAGTGCAACAAGAACGGCACAAACACAACGAGTTGAAGAGAGGGATAGGAGAAGTGGAAGTGCGGCCGACGAGCCAGCGAGTGGCAGTGAAACAGGACTGAATGGAAGCTCGTCCAGCGGAGGAAGCATCGCGATCGCAGGCACTTCGACAACAGTGACTACCGGCCACAATCTTGATCCGCGAATTGCTCAAGTTGCGCAACACTTGATGCAAGAGATAGAACATAACCTTCAGGTTGAGTTTGTCTGTTTGGGCTCTTACAAGTGTCGACTGGCTGCCATGAAGCAAATTGATGTTAATTTTGACTCGATAAAACTTTACGCAGTTCCTCAATGCTCGACACCTGCCAAAAAATTCAACATAATGATGCCGTTTCGCGAAATGCGTTCCATCAACACGAAGTTGCACCCGCACGGAATCGTTCTCATTATCGACGTAATCGAAGAGTGTGCGACCAAAATAACGACTGCTTTTCGTCTCCGCGAGTCTGTCCGGCTCATGCCTAACTCGCAGGGTGAGTCTTCACTTGGAGTTACGTTTTGTGTCTAACTCACTTTTCCATTTGTTTTGCCATTTTTTCTCATCGAACCTACACTATACGCATCCAGATGCTCGTGAGAAGTATGTCGTCGTCAAAGTGTTGGCCCTGCCAAGCGTAGCTGGTCGGCTCGAAACGGCATTCAAGCCCATGAACACCACATCGCTGCTGTCGAACTTTCTCGACATGGGTTGGTTGCTGTCTACATGCCAAGCAGCTCCCTTTTACACTGATGAGGATTTGGATGACAAGATCGTTCAATTCAAGATTAAGCTGCTAAAAAGGCAGGCAGAACTCCTGGGAAAGGACGCGCATCTCAAGCGAGCGACGAAAGAAACTAGCGAGCTCAAGGTAGCAAATGACCAGTTGAGGAATCAAATTAACCAACTGAAACAGCAAGCGGATGGGGGTCGGCAAGTCAAACACGAATTCGAAGAAGCGAAGTTGGTGGCGAGCACCTTAAAGATGTACTACCAGCAGGTCGCAGTGCCGAGACATCGCCAAGTCGTGCGCGACCTGCGAGCTCAACTCGGACTAGAACCAGACGTTACGACCGAAGATGTTTTCAACAATCTGGTGAACTTCAACGAACCGATGTCGGACAAAATGATGGAGGAGATCATCGCCGACTGGCAGAAGAAGCACCCGAAAGAGACACGCGAGACCAGCACTCAGTTGCCAGAAGTGGTCGAGATCGATGCCCAATGATTCTCACAACCGAGTATGCATTTGAGACAGCTGGATCTGTTCGTTTGTTTTCAGTTAGGTGAAGCACATACACAACTACATACTGTATATTGCACACTGACGCCAGATTTTCCGTACTGTTCATTAGACTTGAGATTAATTTGCTGATTAATCTGGTGCTCGTCAGTCTTCTCTGTGAGTTCGCTCACTTTACATCTGTGCTGCATTTCCTGAATGTCATATTCGAATTTAGATGGGATTAGATTTTTCATTTTTTTATCAGCAATCAATAATGTAACATTGGTATTGAGAAAATTCACTGCTTGATAGTGTGAACGTTCTGACGATAAGAAATTTTCCCTTCAGCAGTCGATAAATCGTGTTTTTTTCAATAAAACTAATTTGTATTACATTCACTGTGGCCGAATGGAAGAAACAGACCTGAAAGAGATGCGCTAGACTGGCACTTGGATGATGCCGCAGATAGTCAGATGTCAATCACGTCACTTCAATCAAGGCCTGGTTTGACTGTGAACAGTTCTCGTTTCTGGTGGTTCCTGGCTCGTCGTTTTCATCATTATTCCGCTTTCACCGTTAACCGAAACCATACCGAGAATGATGAAGAGACAGAACAACGAAGGAAAGAGAAGTGTATCGGGAAAGAAGACGAAGAGAGGAGAACAAATTGAGACAAGTGTGGAGGAACGACGGTTGGAGAGTGGTCAACAACTGGATGAGGAGATGGCCACAGACCTCGACACCATTGATCACTAGCATACAGCCGGTCAAGACTCCAGACCAGTGATCTGGTCAAGTCGCGCAACATTTGAAGCGGTCATCACCGATCGACCTTCTAGTTGATTTCGTCTGTTTTGGAACATACAAATGTCAGACCTCGCACTGCATATCACATGTCACTATTTGCGAGGGTTCGATTTGATTTGATTTCGTTTGTTCGTCGACATGTCGGGACTGGTACGACATCGTCATCCCGCACCACGAAATGCGTTCTCTTAATTCGAAAGTGTTCTTCGATCGACTCGTGCTCATTATCGACCTGATGGAAGGCAGTGCAACCAATATTAGAGAGGCTCTTCGTCTGGGTGGGACTCGACCTGTTAATTTGTCACCCAACTCGCATGGTGAGTGCTCGCTTGTGATTATGTCAAGCCTGTATTGTGAATCGCTAATGGAGATTCAATTTTTAGATGTTCGAGAGAAATTCGTCGTCGTTCAACTGTCACCCTCACCAACTGCTATTTTTCTTGTAACAGCGCTCAAGCCCATGAACAACGCATCACTGCTGCCCTAATCTGACTTGGTCTCGTTATTGTCTGAGTGTCGAGCAGCTCATTTCTTTGAAGCTGCTGGCAGACAGGCTTCTTCGTCTGCGCTTAACTCGGATGTCAAACGCGAGACAGACGAGACTGCAAATGGAGAGCAGCACACAGAAGAGAGAGAGAGAATCTCTTGGGTGGACACACAGAGGTGGTCAACGTGCCACCGAGTGACCAGCAATATGTGAGTACTAGTCAACCAGCGGCTCGGAGTGACGAGGATATCGAAGATAAGGTGGTGCAGCTCAAGATCAAGCAGCTGAAAATGAAGGCAAAATTGCTGGAAAAGGACATCAAACTGAAGCGAGCTACGAAAGAAATTAGCGAAGTGAAGCGAGAAAATAGCCAGTTGAAGACGGACTTAGTAAACTGAAACAGGCAGTTGACGATTCCCGACAAGTGAAACACAAACTCGAAGAAGCGATGTTGATGGCGAGCACCTTAAAGATGTACTACCAGCAGGTCGCAGTGCCGAGACATCGCCAAGTCGTGTGCGACCTGCGAGCTCAACTCGGACTCGAATCAGACGTTGCGACCGAAGATGCGTTCAACAATCTGGTGAACTTCAACGAACCGATGTCGGACAAAATGATGGAGGAGATCATCGCCGACTGGCAGAAGAAGCACCCTGTATAGACGTGTGAGACCGGCACTCAGGTGGCAGAGGTGGTTGCGCGAGACACTTTCGAAGCCTCGACACTTTCGCAATAAACCAGCACATCTTGTACGCCGATTATATAAGTCGAACTAGTCGCGTTCTAGTTTTTCAACCATTGGAATAGGCTCGTTTGCACCATTTTTTACCGGCAAATAAGTAACATTTTATTAATTTTACTAGTCACGCTCAAGTTTTTCACACTCCAACACACTCCTCGTCTGCCTTCGCAGAATTTGTCGGACGGCATTTCAAAATGCGAAATTTTCACGAATAACAGTACATAAAAGTGTATTTCATTATTTTTATTTGATTTGATTTGACGAGTGTTTCGCTTATTTCGATTTCGTCAGTGGGCCTCGACGACATATTAACAGAACAGCGTTCTTCAACCTGCAATCATTGACGAAACTGGACATGTCGTCTAATAAGATGGCCAATCTTAGCGCCAATCTGTTGCAGACCCTGAAGCACTTGGAAGTGTTGGATGTCGCTCAAAACTCGATGCACAGCATCACGAGATTGGCGATGAACTCACTGAAAATGTTGAAAGCGATTTATCTACACGCCAAGCGGTGGTCCTGCTATTGATGTCACCCTTTTCTTGCCATCCTGTAGCAGTTGTTCCGCAATGGCCAGCAGTCTTGTGTCCGATTTTTGAGCCTTTCGATGCGAGAATGAAGCGAACGTGATTAGCAAATAAATTCGTTACTGTCTTGCATGATTGTTTGATCTTGCATTCATGCGTGGCGCCTCGAAGATACGTCACTTGATTGCGCAACAAGAATCTCGTCTGATTGCATCTAATTGCAGCTGCGGAAATCTACGCGAACCGTTCCGCTCTCAAATCGAATGTTCAGATAACGACGAACATGCAAAAACGAGAGTGACCAACAGTGACCCAACAAAGGTATGGTGAGATCGCCACGACGATCGAGTTTCCAATGAAGGCGTCATCGTTAAATGCTTGCTGTCATTCCTCGACCTGTTTGACAGTTGACCACGATGCCTTTCAGGGAGGATCACGTTCACTCGATGAACGGCCATCTCCGCAAGTGCCAAGCTGACCACCATGGCACTGAAGAGGAACCAACACTGGACATCATCAGCAGTGATGAGGGCCTCCTGTCGTCCGAGAAGAAGCTGAGACGCTTCTTCAAATGCACCATGTTCTCGACGGGCTGCTACTACGTCACCGACAACTGCAACAAGTTTGCCAAGCACGTGGCCACCACACACGCGGGCGCCCATCTCTGGTGTGTCTACTGTCACCACTTCCTGGATGACGTCAAGACGCGATATCCGATCGACGTTCTGATTTCTCACATGGTCCTGGATCACTGGTCGCTGACCTACCAGTGCAACATCTGCCTCTACCGATCATGCCAGCTGGCACATCTCCAGATCCACTTCGCCATGCAGCACACGCTCGAGTACGAGATCACATTGAACCCGCGCATCGACAGCCAGATGTACGCCTTGTCCAAGTGCCAGATACTTCTATGTCCGAGAGCGGCCAGCGGTCCGCCCGCCGACGAGCATGTCGTCTATTCTTCATCGTCACGCGAGCCTCAAATTAATCGAAACACGAACAATTACCAGTGTTTATGGTGCCAGTTTGTCCACGAAGATATATTCCGTGTGTACGCGCACATCTCCAAGGTGCACCCCGGTTTCCGGATGATAGTTTACGACATCGCTGTCGATGATGAACAGGCCGTCGTTTCGTCGTCGCAGGCTGAAGATTCAACTCATGACAATGAGGTATCTATGCTCTTGCTTGGTTCCATTCAGCACGGTCATGAATCGATGGATGGTGATGCTTCTAATCAAGTTTCATCTACAGTTTCACCTCCTTGTGTTCCACAACAAGCTGCTAAAGAGAATTCGCAAAAGCTGTCGACTGCTTCGAATTGTTCTGGTACAAAGGAGCCGCTCATCAAAGGAGATGTTGATCGGGCAGCGAGCATCAGACTCCGACGAAGCACGGATGGCAGCTATGCGGTGTCGAGTGGAGTGAACGATGCTGGCTCTGCGCCGAGTCGAAAGAATGATGAGTCTCGTCCGTCAAAAGCAAATTCAGCTGCTGAGGCCTCGAGCGCTAAGAAGACGCAAGAAGGCTCGTTTAAAAAGGCGAAGTCCGCTGCTGATTTGTCAATTAAGAAGCGGAAGTCCTTGGACGCAGGCGAGAGCAGCGATGAGAATGATGACACTCAAACTGACTCGACAACTGCGAAACGCAAACGAGGAGAGATCATCGAGAAGAGTGGAGCGCTCGATGCTAAGCCACTCACCAAAATGGGACCCTCTCAGCTCGCCAACCAAAGAAATACATTCGTATGCACGTTATGCAAGTTCGACGTGCTAGGAAACCAGATTGAGAACCACTTGAAGATGCATCACAATGCCGATTCTAGTTGGCGATGTAGTCAGTGCTACTTCGTCGATCAGAAGAGTGGCATCGAGAAGCACTTCAAGAAAGAACATAGCGGGATTCCTGCTACCGAGATGTACAAGAAAAGCGTCATTCCGAAGGCTGAATATGCGCGCAACGAGCAGCAGCTCATTCCGTCAACATCATCAGGTAAACCCGCATCGGGAAAGAATAGAGGATCGGCCAAGAAGAAGCCCAACTTAATGAAGCAGATCACAGAGGCGACCTTCCTGGGTAAGACATGTCCATTGTTTTGTAAGTCGGGAAAATAGAATCGCTTACTAGATATCTTTGCCTACTTCAGGTCCTACTAAAGGAGAAAGGACACCGAAAGCAACGACATCGAAAAAGACGGCGTCAGCTGGACCACTGAAAATCAATTTGGACATAACCGAAGCGGCGACAACCGGGAAGAAATCGACAGCAGCTGGGCCACTGAAGGTCAAACTGAACATGACTGGGGAGGTGATGAAATCGACATCCCTGGGTAGGTCATATCTATTGTTTTGAAAATGCCAAAACTGGAAGTCACTTACCCGAGATTTGTGCCTACTTCAGGTCCCAGTAAAGGAGAAAGGACGCAGAAAGCAATGACATCGAAAGATTCCACGTTAGCTGGACCGTCGAAGATCAAGTTGAACAAAACCAAAGAGACAGCGAATAATCCAACTTCACCGACTGCACCAATTAACCCTGTGGATGTTCCCTACCCTAAGCGATCGGGCGATGAACAGAAAAAGAAGGGAGCCGAAGAATCAGGACTAAATAACAAACTAAAAAACAAGCATATGGTTGAAGGCAGGCGCGCTGCGAATGTAGTGAGTCACGAAATTCTCGTTGTCGATGAGTCACTAATTTGAATGTCTTTGAGAAGTTGAATAACAGCAAGAATGTTAGCAGTAGTGAGGAGACCAGTGGTCAAAAATCGAGTGGTCAGGAGAAGAGCGGCGAACACTTTATTGACCTCGTTGACAGTGACGAAGATGGTGATGGAGAGCAGAGTACGGTTGAAAAATTGACAGTGAACAACGTTAAAAACCAGAATGAGTATGTCGATCGACAAGTAGAGGACACGACTGAAGGTGAAACGGAGCAAGAGGAAGACAACGTGGAACCGAAACTGAAGGTCAACAGCGAAGAGAAGGAGGAACCAGGAACAAGTGGCAATGAGAACGGTTCGGTGAAGCTGAACAGTGCCGAAGAACTGATTGCGACTTTAACTGACGAATTCAAAGTTGGTTGCCGCATCTGCTTGAGACGGGACGCGATCTTCAGAAACAAGGACGAGTTGAAAAACCATCACGATCAGAACCACGCCGGCAAACCTTTTCGCATGCTGACAAAGCCTTCGCGAAACGAGAATTAATCGCCTGGCAACGCTGGACAGATAAGCAGCTTTATGATTGGCGCGCCAGCATTGTTTGTGTTAGCCATTTCAGTATTTCGAGAATTAGCAGTTTCTTAAACACGACTCGGATTAATTATGACTGATTTTCTTAACCAAGCGAAAATATTTGCATTTTGATGACAATTTAATTAGCAATGAGCAGCATTCGTAAAACGTTAATTGAACTGCGTTGTAACGGGCACACAAAATTTAATTTAAATTTGTGTGTGATTACATTGACATGTTTTCAACTGAATGATTGATATTGAGAGAGGAGTGATCACTCGTCGTTCTCTGGTTTATAGCAGATAACGATTTGCTTGTAACTACTTCTGGCGTTTTACCAAATTTTACGAAAAGGGTTGTTAACTATTAGCACGAGTCATCATACTTGCCATTAACACAACAGAGGTTTTCTCTGCTGCGCAATTGTCCATCGACGTATTTCTGATTACAAATTTCGGTGAACAAACCAACAGGATGTCCAGGTGGATCCACATCGCGTCCCAACGAATCGCAGCAGTACTGACCGAACGTTGTCGCCAAGAATGGTGGCTTGATTTTTAGCGACAGATCGGACGTGTAATTCTGCACCTGTTAAAATCGATCGTTTCAGTCAATAAAGTCGATCGTTATTCACTGGCTCCACTCACCAATTGTACGCAGAATTGCGTGCAGTACTCGCTGCCGGACTGATCGCACTTCATACCACTAATATCGAATGCATGACTAATGATTTGGTTGTCAGTTTTGGCGCTCGGATCTTGGCTCTCGACCAGGAACGCGGCACAAGTACATGGCTCGGCGATCACCAAACTGCAACAAACAGAACATTGAAAAGTTAGCTGAAATTCGGTTATCGAATCACAACAAACTGGTGCGAATAAATTTGCATTTACCTGGCACTTGTCAGAGCGATTAAAACTGCAAGTGAGAAAATCTTCATTTGACTTCGATTCTGTCGATCACTTGAGTAATGATGAAAACCTCGCTGCGAATGGACTAAATACGGTATTTATGCACTGCTCCAACGTTTGTTTTGTGAATAAGTTGATTTGTTTGCTCTCCGAATTAATAGCACATTTCTAAACAATGGAATCGATATGATAAGATGAAAATCACAATTGATGAGAACGATGTTGAGGCACGAAACTACGATAAAATGCGATTTGGAGACAGCCTTTGTGGTGAGTTCGTTCATTTTGGACGATGACAATGTTGCTGGGCTGCCGAAGCGATTTATGAAAACAATCAAAACAATTAATGTATGACATTGTCAAAATCTCAGATAGAGAGGTATCAATTTGTAGTCACATTGAATTAGTTAACATCGCCAACAATACTGTTCAGAATTGCTTTATCTAGCTCGATACATTGTGATGAGCTCACTCATCGCTTCTGACAGAAATGAAAAATTCGTTGAGCGGGGAAAATTACGTCAAAGAGCGCTTCTTTGTCAATGGAGATTTTAAACTCTTGAGAGCACTGCACATGCTTACCACTAAATTCAGCAACTCGAGTTCACATCGAATTTCATTTAATAGAAGCAGTGAGTAGTGAACGGTCAATCAGTGACCTTACTGAGTGTGTATTCTGTATTCCTGTTACATATTTCATCAATGTGTTTGGATCGCTCGAAAATGAATTTAATCAACAAGATGGGCTCGCTATTTGCCAAAGTTGTGTCTTCATTGTCTTGTGACAAAATGTGTCAAGAGAATAAATTGGAGAGCAATCTCAACGATCTTAATAAGCAAATTCGTCAGGCAATTAATGTGTGTTCGGAAAAGGGAATGACTGACGATGAAATTGCGTCCATCGCTCTGCCAATTCTGATGCAACCCTTCCAGAGAGCTAAACTATTGAGCTTGATGGCCAAATTTGCTAAAAACTTGGGCTTCATCGTCATCTTACTCTTGGCTCTGTCCTGCATCGATCCATCGCACAAGGCGCTTTCTTTCGCTGGCAGACTCTTCCTTCTTCAGGTAACATTTCGCAGTCTGTTCCTCTATGATAAGAAGTATTGTTTCGGTACCATGTTTACTTAAGTGATCTTTTAAAGAGCATCTCCAAGTTAGCTTGGAAATCACGTAAAGCACAGAGACATGTTGAGTTGATCACTAAATTTTCCTCACTGACAGATTAAACCCTACTATGACTGGTCAGCGTTATACAAGTCGAGTTGTCTGATCGCCAGTCCTTTCTATAAACCGAAAACGCTCACCAAATACGACTGTCTTCTTTGCGAAGACATCACGCATATTGAGCGTCGATCCGACTCGACATCTCAAATTGTCGCCGATTATATTCGCAATGAGATTCCAATAATTATAGATGCCAACCAAGCAAAAAATTTTCTTGAAGAGTGGCCAATCTCACGTATGATGACAGCAGCAGAAGTCGTCGAGGTAAGAAATAATAAGAAAAACGC